>JANHGN010004204.1:0-46166 GCA_024605025.1 Megaceryle maxima | reverse complement strand
TTAAAATAAAATTAAAAAAAAAAAAAAGCACCAGGAGTCATGGCCAAAAAGTATTATTTCAGTTTATTAGAGGAAAAGGTGGATCTTTAGAAAGCACAGTGAGTTCTATAAAATTTGAAATCTGTACTCTGTAAATCTTAGTCTTAATGAGAGACCACCAGCTTGTGTGGGAAGAAACTTGGATAGCAAATCAGGAGTGCATGTGACATGAAATACTCAATGAAGATTCAGTAATTCAGTAGCTATGGGATACAGCACTAAAAGTGTGATCTATCACATCCAATTTGTTGAAGTAAGTCTCCCCTTTTTTGTCCTTATGCTGCTGAATTACTAGCACTGCAGTACTGGCACTCGCTTTGATGGATGCCCTAGCTTCAGGAAACACTCCTCATCTTGCTTTCTCTCTTCAGTACTCAGGTCATTGTGACCTGTGCAGCCTCTGCTGTTATCAGCCTTTATTTCAACTCACGATCAAGACTAGCGAGTTTTCAAATTATTATTCTTCTGGGGGAAGAAACAGCCTTTTGTTTCATTTGCATGTCAAATTACGCATTAGTATTTTGGTGGTAGCCTATGTGGAAGGTGTATGTCAGGAACTGCACACAAAAAAGAAAGAGAAACATGACTATTTTAGGAGCATCTCTAAATCCCTTATGCCAGTCCATAGCCCTCTGTGAAGCACACTAGTCTGTATCTTCAGAACAGGTAAAACGAGGTCCTGTCTCTTGTGATTTACCTGAGCCACTCACAGTTTCCAAGGAGAACATTTGGTCCCAGGGAATCTTGTTGGACAGAAGAGTGCAGTAGAAGGTGTGACGGGCTGCTGCAGTGTTTTAAATGGCTGAAGCATTAATTTGAACAGTAGACTTCAGCAGAATGAGAAGTTTTTCATGCAACATAGTGGTCAGTCAGTGAGAGGATCAACAGGTAATAGAGCTACAACAGCTACCCCACTGTTGCTCCTAGTCGTGGAGCATTGTTCCCTCCATGGCTGAATGTTTGGTGCTTAATCACTTATCTTCACGAGCTCATTCAACTTGCTGACCTGATAAAATTACTTTTCCTTCTCATCCACAGGTTGATTTGCTGCAGTTTGAAAGCTGAGTCCGTTCGGAGGTGTCAGGAGAACAGCAGAGCCAGTACAAGAGAAGTGGCAAGGGTACATAAAGGTGAACAACTTAGACTAACTTTAGTTTACTAATGTCTTTTAAGAAAAAGGGCCTAAAGGAATCTAACAGGAAAAAAAAAACAGTTGATAAAGATGTACAAGTTAAATTCCTCCTTCTTTATTAAATCCAAATTAAATATTTTCATCACTCATAGTTGCACATGGTTTTTACTGATTACTTTTGTATCTGTCTGGTTTTTGGTTGGTTGGTTTTGTTGGTGGTTTTTTTTCACATTTTTTCACATTTAGATCTATTCAGGTAGGCATCTCCAACAGTGCCCGTGCAGATATCTCAGGGTTGTATTTAGAAAATGTTTTTGCAATGTGGCCATATAATTGTCGTTACTGAACATTCTCTGTGAGCAGTCATTCCTCAGTGTTGTGGCACTGTTCACTAGACGTATGGAATTAATGCATAAGAGCACTTCTAGTGTTGCCAGTCTGAAGGGTAGAATGTACACACAAGAAAATAAATTTTATTTTGTGTGCTGAAATAACTTCTCCAATTTTCTTCTGTGTACTCGATTACATTGTTAATAGAAAATTAATACATATTTTGCTGTTCAGATAAGCATGCTTTACTTACTGAACTGCTGCTTGTGAAAGTTTATATTCTCTAAGCATAGAATTTAGAATCACAGATTCTGTTTATTGACTGAAAATAAGTGTCTTAATCTTAAGTATCTAGATAATTTCCTTGAAAACTATGACAACTATGGAAAAACAGCTGAACAAGTCTCTATGTGAATATGTATGTTTCAGCTCTGACCATACACTACTGAATCAGTTACACATACTTTTATGTTAGTTAAGTCAGTCTAGTAACTAGCTGTGAGCAAAGGGCAATGAAGAACTGTCCTCCCTCTGTTATAGAATCATTTTGGCTGGAAAAGACCCTTAAGGTCATCAAGTCCAACTGTTAACCAAGCATTGAGATTGTCTCCATGTTTGTATTTCAGTGGTTTTCAGCAATCTAAAGATGATATGTTTTCCAAGCATATTAAAAGATAATTCAGTTATCATGACAAAATTAAAAGTTACAACTTGCAACAAAATCCAGGAGCTCTTCAAAATTTCCTCAGCTCTGTATTGTGGTTTGTGATTAATCCTACAGTGACCCTGTATTCCCAACTACCTCACCTCGTGCTGAGGTTTAAGCACGTATCTCACAGTCGGTGTTACAGAGATCTACGTAACTTCCAGCGGGAGGGATGATGTTTCATAATTGTTTGGAGTTGAACATTGACTGCAATAACTGCTAAGCCCTTTCTGCAGCGGTGTGCCACCAAAGGAATGGCTTTCGTGTTGAAACGTGATTGGAGTACACTGTAATGTTTAATGCATCATTTTAATGGTACTCTCAAAAAGCCTAGTATCTTGGTATGTTATTATCTCAGACTCCGCAGTTGTTGTTTCTTATTTAAATGTCCTATCTCACTTGAGATTTAATGTAATTAGAACCAGCCTGTGGAAAAATCTTTTTCTATTATGTCTTAGCTATTGTTCCAGTCAAGATGGTAAAGCAAATCAAACAGGATATAATGAAAATGATAAAACCATTTGCAAGAGGCCATTTTCCTGAGGGAAGAAAAGGCAGCATCACTTCTCATTTTGCTTTGTCTTTCTAAACATGGTGTGTGCCTGGAATAACTCCACTGAGAGTTTTCCAATACCACCTGAGAGCAGAGTCAGCTACATCTGACAGCAATCTGGCTTTGACTGATGCAAGGGGGGACCAAAAGTGCCATGGCAACAAGATTCTTCCACTACTATTGTAGCTTTACCACCCTATTCAGCCAACACTAGGTCTACTTGCCATCTAAGGTATGTGTGAAGGTGTTGGGTCTACATTAATAAGGATCTCTTTAGATTACCTTTTTCCCTATAGTTATAGTGTCTTGAATGGGGCAGGACATCCAGAGTGTAGCATCTGAAAAGCTACTGCAGGGATAGTCATACCCAGAGCTACCATGCACCATTTTTCTCTGACAAGAAGTGATGCTCCAGGTACAAAAGGGTGGGTAAAAGTGTGTCAAGGCAGAGTCTTGATCTGGCATGGAGACAGGATCACAGCAAGGCAAGAGGTCTAAGCTGGTCTCTCACTGCTGTCTTTGCTTGTGTCTTTTCTGAGGAGTTCAAATGTTATTATTCTCCACCTTTTAGCTTTTATATTATGTCTATAGCTTTATGTCAAAGCTGTTTTGCAGTATCTTTTCTCTTTTGTGCACAAGCCACTTGTGAACAGGCTTTTGTATTGTCAGCATGTATTACAGTAATCTATATTAATTCACAGTAGTATTGATAAACGTTAAGTCAGAGAGGCTTAATCAAGAGGCTGCACGCCATAGAATATAGTTAGAAATGCAGTGCTTTCAAGGGGTGAAGGCAGGATTTTCAATCTCACTAATTTAACTCACAGCAGCTGTGCAGGGATGTATCAAGTTTTGAGTAGCACAATGCCTCGCCATTGTAAAGGGGCCATGTTTATCTGGTGCTGGTTGGTAGGTTCAGTGGGGTTTTGAAAATGCAGAAATTACAGCCAATTAAATCTGTCTTCGTACAAATGTCAGAGCAACACATCAATCCTGTTTTTCAAAAGGTAATGACATAGAAATTCTAATGATCAAAATTCAAATTCAAGTAATTCAAATTAAAAAAATCATGAGTTTAGTACCAGTAAACTGTTTTTAAACTTCAAATGTAATTTAAAAAAAAAAAATTAAATCTACCTGAAAAAAAATCTCGTTTATAAGTTACATTTCTGGGTTTAGTGCTGTCTAATTTATAGAGCACTTGTTCACAAGTTTCTTTTCTGTTGCCTTGAACTCTTTGGAATTGAGGAAATAACAAATTCTTCCTCTCTCCTTCCCTCCGTTCCTTTTTTGTAAAGAAATGATTCAATGCTTAGAGCACAAATGCTGCATATGAATATTTATAAGAACTTTTATAACATTTAGCAAGGCAATGCTTTATGCCTGTCTCTTTCTGAATGCACATGATAAAGTACCCATAATTTATTTGAAGTTGCACTTGCTCTTTATTAATTTGGTGGCAGATTGGTAGGAACTGTAGGCTCCTCGGGGCTGTAGAGCTGCAGTTGGTGATGACGAAACACAGAGATCTTTGCTGTGTTCACAACACTTATATTAAAAACTTGTGTTTAACATTTAATAAGTACATTTTTTTTATGCATCATTTACATTTAAGTTACTGAAAATTTCTAGGTAGAAATCTTGGTACCTTCATCAGATAAATACCTAATTCCCTGTGTTTATATTTTGGTCCCAGAAGAAACAGAATTAAGTGTCTTTTGCTTGAAATACTAACACTGTAGAACGATTGAATAGCCCTGGAGCAGACTCTGCAAACTGCTTGGAGGATTCTCTTGTTTATGCAAAAAATGTTTTAGTCTCCACTTCTTCCTCTGTGTGTTGTCTGTTAATGTGCATCCTGTGAATACCTAATAGTGTATATAGTGCCTCAAAGTCTAATGCACCCATTGGCAGTATTTATCTGACATCTTTAAGAATTTTGGTCAGATTAAGCACATGAGCAGTCTAAGGTGAGGAGAAAGAAGAAATACTTTAGAACTAGGCAAAAGGGATGAGGGACAGTTTGTTGGCTTATCAAAGACGATAATTTTAGAACAGAGTTTGGAAGTTCCTTGCATGTAACATTATGTATTATAACCTCTACCCTCCTCCTCTTTAAAATAAAGAAATAGCTATAAATTGCATGTGTTAGTGTCCACAAAGTTACTATATTAATTGATATTTGCTTATCTAAAAGCTGGATTATATTTTCTGTATTGGATGTTATTTATTGGAACTTGGTCACTGCTGTGTAGGTCTCTGTGAATGCATGTAATTCGGTGAATACTGCACAAGAGAACCTCCTTCAGCCACTAAGTGCTACAGCAAACAGCTGTCACTGCTTACATTTACCATGGGCTTAACTTTTTGCTTTGAACATTTCAAATGGTGCGGTGATGAAATGTTCCCAAGGTTAGACTCAGTACAGCAGACCCACTGTGAAGGCAGCACTGGGAATCGTTCCCAAAACCACTGCTGTGGGCAAAGCCATGTAATCTGACATGGAGTCAGCTACAATTGGTACCCAGAAGTGTCTAGCTGGGTTTAGTCTGTCATTGCTAGATGTGTTCTGATAGACTGGTTTCTATAGAGATAGTTTTTAATCATACAGTAGGTTTACATCTTTCACTGGGATAAGCTGGCTGTCTAAATTATTTATCCTGGGATTTATTGCTAGAGTAGTTTTGGTCGTTTGGGGTTTTGTTGTCATATCTTCTCAGTTTTAAGTCCTCTTTTATCTGACCACATTTATTTTAGCTTTCTGCCTGTGTATGTCTTAGGAACATCTCAGAAATACACCAACCTATTTCATACTTGTGACTTTTCTCCTTTTTGCACATCTGTTTATAAATATGTATATTATATATTTTCCAGCTACTACAATGTATAAACTACACAGGTGTGCTTTTAAAGGCACTATGTGTGTGACTTTAACCCCATAACTACTACTACACTTTCAGATAGTGATTTCAGTCTCTTTCCCAAATGTTTTTGGGCACAGCAATTTTTAGAATCCCTTTGATGATTAGAAAAGGAGAACTGAAAGAGATGGTATGAACAGGCAGTTTACATTTCAGTTCAAGCTGTATACTTGCAGTGTCACATTTATCTCCATATATTACATTAATAATATTGAAGAAAAATAATACTCTCAGTTGTGCTTTACTTGAACAAAACTTTTAAGCCAGACACCTGATGCATAACCTTTGAACATTTAAGATTCCCAACTTGGTTACCACAGTAAGCAAAGTATCTACTTACCTGAGATCTGTTTGAGTTTGCTTAGTAGTAGTATAGTATTGCCCACACTGTGGGATAACATACCAAATCCACCTAAACAGCTTTAAATTTTACAATCCTTGGGAAATAGTAACTACAAGAGGTTTTTTTGAATCACATTCTTCATAGGGAAGATAAAAATTGGACTTGTAAGCAAAGTAATTTGACAGCTCTTCCTACTTCTTTCTTTACACTTAATTTTTAGAGTGTAAAACTAAAGTGTGCACCAGGAAATGAACAGCTATACCACGGAGTAAGATTTCAGGGTCCTTCGGAGACTTTTGTCTATGGACCCTGGCATATTAAAGGTTAACCACGATTTGAAGCAGAATTTATTTCATTACTTTTACATGGCCTCAAACTAGTTCTTCCATCGCACCCTATAAGCTAAGATCCCTCAAGTAGTGAACTTGCTGCTAGACCATCATGTCTTGCTTAGAACTGGTTGCTATGGCACACTCCATTGATAAAAGGGAAGGCACTGGGCAGTATGAGGAATCTTCTTTTTTCTCTTTGTCTCAGCACTGAAGACATTAAAGATGATGCTACAGATGCTAAAGATTTCAGCATGCAGCCATCTCATTATCTCTGTGAAGTTGCCCTTCTGCTTTTCCAGTTGTTATTTCTCCAAGTTTTAGCATATAGTTAAAAGCTTACAGTGGCTGAAGAGTGAAAAATGAATTTTTCCAAATGCTGTTACTTGTAAAATGTAATGCATCGCCCACGCATCCCAAGGCAGTGATTGAAGATCTCGTCTAATTTGTCTTACTTGAGATTTAAGCAAAATCATCTGCCGAGTCTTTCAGACTATCTGTGTGTATTGCAATTCATCCAGGCTTCTCTGAAAAGAAAAACGTGGAAATAAGACATGGTTAATGCACCAGTCTTTTATGTATAGAGAACAAATTTAACATAGGACATTAGAGATATAGGCCTACAGTCTATCTTCTGACTACACGATGCTAATTAGCATGATGAAACCATCCTTTTGTTAATCATCTTGAATTATATCAGACTTGGAAGGATTCTCTGATGGAACAGAAGCACAGTATGTTGGTACTGAATTGCATTTGGCAGAATGCAGCAGGGTTGGCAGTAGAACAGCAGTCAACTGGAGCAAGGCAGAAGCACCACTAGAATGGTTTGAGTGTAAGTGGCTGTGCACCTGCTTCCTGACACCGGCGAGAGAAGCTCAGAGAGCTAAAGCAGAGCGAGGCAGCTCTATCACAGTGGTGCCTGTTGAACACTGCTGTGTTTTATAAGGCAGTATCTTGCTTTGGCAGAACTAGAGGTGAACCTAAATGACAGGTTCTATGAAGCTGTACTTTATAACCAGTGGATTCTGAGAAATGCTGTTAGGTTTTTGTCTTTATGCTTTTCTCTTTAGCCTTTCTGTCCCTGCAATACTATGTAAGAGTAAGAAAATTATTTTCTCTATATAGAAAAAAAAGGAGAAAAAACTCCAACTTTTATGTAGCAAAAACTTTTGTATTAATGTGAATTTGAAGAACCTGCACAGTGCAGAGGATATCTGCTTTGAATTCTGAGCACGCTTGTATGAAACAACACAGGGGCAAGTCCTACAACAGCTTACCAGCATTAAAAGCAGCTGATAAATATCCCATTACTGAACTTCATACTTTTTTTTTTAACATACTGTATTTTGGCATCCATAGTTCTGCTGCCTTTATTGAGTTTGACATATTGCAATTTCTATCAAAATTAAGGCTTTGGGATCACTGTCAGCATACTTGGTTTCAACAAAAGGCTTTTTTAAAACAGATGACTTTAAAAGCTGACACTTTCCTGCATGATTGCTACATGAGAAATTATTTGAGTAGGGGTTACTTAAAACAGCCATAGAAGGTAAAGTTAGCAGTGATTAATTTTCTGGTTAGACCAGGAAAATATTTCTGCAAATCTCTGTTGAAATTTAAAAAAAAAAACAACTTTGAATCTTTATGCAAACTAGTGAGGCTTCGGTTGAATAATAGCCTCATACTATTGCAAATGACAAGATTTGCTTTCTAAAATAGCTTTAAAAGAAGACCCAAATTCATTGTATTTACAAAACCATGTGTG
This sequence comes from Megaceryle maxima, assembly GCA_024605025.1. NCBI lineage: Eukaryota > Metazoa > Chordata > Aves > Coraciiformes > Cerylidae > Megaceryle > Megaceryle maxima. The sequence goes on along the minus strand of JANHGN010004204.1, from coordinate 38,045 downwards.
CTGTCTTCCTCATACCTCTGTATGACTTCTTTCCAGATGCTGAATTTTTGAATAGGTCTCTTTTTGAATAGGTCTCTTCATTAACAAATATCCAAAGACTAAATTAATTTTTATATCTAGTATGCTTTGATTTAATTTCATGTTTTGTTCTGTTAGTAAGAAAGTACAATTATGCAAATGCAGTCTATACTCTGTAGATTATGCCTGGCTATGGGTGATAGATCAGAAACTGATTATAAGTAGGAGGTTGTTACGGAGTTGACGTGGGATGCTATGTATTCACTTTGTCCTAAAATTAGTCAAGGGGTTTTTTTATAAATAGTCTGAAAGAAAATGTAAATAGGGAGAGCAGGAAGTTTGGAAGCAGAGATACTCACTGGTTATGCTGAAAAAAGGCTTGAGTGAATAATTTCTATTTATTACATGCAATTGTAGACTGAGAATAAAGAGTTTAGGCCAGGCTTGCCTGACTCCAGTGAGAGAAGTGAAGATCCTCAAATTTTTGTGGAAGTCATGACCACCCTGTTATTATGAGTGTCTGCACTTAAAAGGACAGTGCCTGGGCTCCACAGGCAGAGAAATCCATTTCAGGAGAAGGAAGGGGTTTTTTTTTCAATGTGTTTGTCACCAATGTGAAGCTCCAGGAATGCTGTGTTGTCTTTTGGAGAACAACAGTCTAAGTGTGCTAGTAACAATTGACAAAAGCCGTTAAAGATTAGGGCAGCTTGTTTTACAGAGAAGACTTGATAGCTTGATTAGCTATTTTATTTTTCTTTTTAATTTAAAAAAAAAAGACTAAGGAGAACCAATAGTGCTTCCTAAGTACGGGGCCAAAAGAAATTAATGGTATTGTGTTACACAGTGTTGTAACTGCCATCGCAATTCACCTCTGACTAACAGTTGGGACCACATATACTGTTTATATAGCCATAACATATGCCACCATGTGTTATTAAGCCCTGTTTGAGACCATAACTTTTTTTTTTCCTGTATAAGTTGCAAGTTTAAGTACTAGAGAGAGCATGTAGTCTTTTCTATGGTCCATACTCAGGAGACCTGACATACACATCACCTTCTCATGGACTGTGATGATGATGCAGTATTGGGAAAGTGTCTTCTAAATTTCTGAGCAATATTTCTCATTCAATGGAGTATTGATATTGTCTCCTGAACTGTCCATAGAGCCAGAGACCAGAGCCTCAACAAGGAGCCTTGAGAAGAGTATTGCTACTGCCTCGCAACTTGCTGTTGCTTACATGGGCCAGGAAGTAAGTCTTGGTATCTTAGTTTCTCTTAGACTGCTTCTTAGTGTTGTTAACAATTTAGTTCACAATGGCATAGTGTTGCCTATGGCAGGAATAAAACCTCCCTCTAGACCCTCGAAGGGGGCAGGTAATAGCAGCCTTTCATATTTTACTCGGGCTGCCAGTGACAGAGTGTAATTGCCCGGGGCTTAGTGTGCTTTCTGTGAAATCCTTTTTTGCACAAGAGTGGACAAGTAGTGGTCCTGTGTGCTAATAAAGTATATTGCCATAAAAACCTTGTCTGAAAGGTAAAGCATTCAGATGAGTGTGACTCTGCTTTCACCTTCATATCCCTGTAGATTACTATTGAGTCATCTTAGCAGTACAAGACTAGAAAATTCACATTGTGCTTTTTTCTGGATAGAAAAAGCTTTGCGTTTTTAGGATTCTGTCAAGCACAAGTAGCAAAACTTATGTTTGGCAATCAAATCCTTTAGGAAAACATCTATATCTGTAAAGAGGAACTAAAGGAAAAGGATTTAAGAGTGCTGTTTCTGCAAACAAATGTTTGTGTTGATTTTCTTCCCTTTGCTGGAGCATGTTTACATTACTTTGGTTTTATTTCATACTGTGTCCTGACCCACTGGCTGGGTTTCAAGCTCATGATTTTCAAGTATGATCAGCAGCCTCTTAATGAGTATCTGAGCAGTCTGACAGCATGACTGGTAATAGGTGGAAGAACAGCTTCGTGGGCACCCTGGGTGCACAGCAACGCCCGGAGCAGAAGGGACTGGGGGTGTGCCCAGCTTGGCCCTGGATACTCTTGCTCTTTGTGATAGGATGCCTCTGGTTTTCAAGTGGCTGGGCAGAACTGGATGCTCCTGCTGCCCACAGAGCACACGTGTACTTTGGGTGGGTTTTGCCTGCACTGAAGTCAGCCTTCTCAGAAGCAGTAAGCAGTTCTTTCTTTCCCTTTCCTCACAGGCATTGTATAAAAATAAGTGGTTTACATTCTAGATAGGTTTAAACATCTGTCTTTGAAAATGAAGGCTATTTCATCTCTCTCAAAGTAAATTGAGCAAATTCCCTAGCTGAAAAAAACAGTCATTGAATGTAGGAAGAAAAACTAATACAGGATTTCTCTTATGTTTCCATTCTGATCATGTCATTGATTATATTTAATGATGCCTTCACTGCATAGCTCTTCCATGTGTGGATTATTTTTAAGTATGGAATCAGATTTTATGGACTAAAATAAATTACTGTTTTTTTGGTTGTGTTGGTTTTTTTTTTTCTCCTGCCCTACACAATGAATTTTTTGGTAGCCTAAAAAAAAAGATGATTACTGTCTGTTAGAGGCCCTATGTATTGCTGTTAGTCCTTTTCTGTCACTATGGAGGGATACAGCTGCATCACAGAGCCCTTCCCAAAGTGCCTGGAACACTGGTGTGTTGTGGACTTGAAGATTTTTCCAGGGGTGAAATTGTTGACTTAATAATCAGGCTAAAGAGCATGAAAACTACTGGATTCTTCTCAGGGGTCCATAACACAATGTTTTAAATGAAGTAAGGTGTCGATCTTCTTGGCTTTTGGGTCTGTTTCCACACTGCTGTTCCAAACATACTAGGATTTTATACTTGATGAATCGTTTATGATGTCAGGTAGTTGTATTTGATACCATTAGGGTGATCCCACTGTCTTACCAAATGATAAAAGAAGGCGGCTCGGTATTAACAGAAGCATTGTTTTGTCTGTACAGCTGAGTTCTCTGTGAGACCCTGAGATGCACACACGGTTACAGAATAGCAGCTTTCCCTGCCTTGGACTGATCCTGCTTTGCAAGCAGCATTGTGTGATGGAAATCTATGCAGGGTAATGCACAGAGAAATTACGGCAAACACAGTCCCTGTGGTTGGGGGTGTATTATCTTAAAAGAAGGTCAGACACAGCATTTAACCATCAGAAGTAGTAAAAAAATAATTATTTATTTTGAATGCTAAAAGCATACAATTTCAGTATATGCCAATTCCTTTTCTGAATGCCACCTCTGATGGTGCTTTTTATCCCTAATACCATTCTCATCAGTGATGGCTTCCCATTTTATGGGGATGGATTCTAGGCAAAGCATAAGGAGTACCTAAGAATATCTGTTGTAAAGCATCATTGTTGTTTTCTTTTATAACTTCAACACTAGTAAGCAATAATATCGTTAACCTTCTGACTTACAGCCCATCATTCATTTTATTGCTGTGGCTTATGGTGTGGATTAAAATTTTTTGCATTCATCATGCCTGGTAAAGTAGCTTATTGGGATGAATGAATGATATACTAATTAGAAGAGTAACCTGAGTGAGAATAAGCTGCTTGAACTGGCTTTGATGGCCAAAAAGCTACCTGTAGCTAGTTTCTCAAGATTATCAAAGAGATCCTCAAATTAGAATGTCTGCCTTTGATCATAGATGCAAGGAACAAGGCAAAATGACTGCACCAAGTGGAAGGCAGTGGAAGGAGATGGTTACTGTGGAATGGGAAGCTGAAGGAGTTTTTACAAAGATTCAAGTCCATTCCAGGCACTTGCTCCTCCAAGTAGTGAATCAGATATTAGCATGTGGCTGATTTTTATTTATATTTTCCACTATAAACTAGTAATGTACCCATCTTCAAAAGTTAAATTGCTTAGGTCAGTTCTAGAGAAAAATCTCTTTTATATCATTTTTTTGTCGCTTTATCCTGATTTTTCTATCTTGTAGTATGGCAACATTCAAACAGTACTAACCTTTTGTAAGACTTCCATCTGGTTTCCCTACCTTCATAATTACCACCATCTTACTTATGCCTCACTACAGATTTGTGTGGATCACTGCAAGATGTGTGCCATTGTAACACACAGTCGCTTGGCCCAAGTAGTTTATAGCCTAAAGTCTCAGCTGTCCAATGTCAAACATGATTATTTAGTCATAAAAAGTATAATGAACACAAAGAATGTTTCTAGGCCTGGCACAAGAGTGTCAAAACAAAGTGTGGGAGAAGAAGAAAAAGGCCTACGACTGGGAGATAATGGGATATTAGTATTATTTCACCATTTAGTTATTCTGCTATATTAAATGAAAATAGTGGAAGTAAAGAGTAGGATCTGATAAAATCATATTATTACCAAAGAGATTCATTTTGAGAAGGCCCTTGCCAAAGGAAAGCTTATATAGGTAAAATCCTAGATAAAAGCAACATGCCATACAGAGGTGGAAGGGATATGTAGTGCAGGTCAGATGGAACAGTATAGACCAGGAATCTTTAAGCCAACATCTTGTTTTCTGTGGTTCTTCAGTGCATCAGATCTGGTGAAGTGGGGGAACGGGATCTTTGAGCATGAAGAGACTGACAACTGGTGCAGGGCTTGATGAGATGGGCGCCTTGCAGGCAGCATAGCACTGGGAAGCACACTGTGGTCTGGCACCCACACTCTCAACAGCGGCCCTGTCCTTCACACCGTCCACACTTCCTACGTGGAAGATAAAGGAATAACCTGATAATGAGCAAATTTTCTTCTCAAGTACTTAATGCTTTAAGCACTCCAATTGGAAGCTTTGGGTTTGCCCCACCTAATATAACCGTTAGTGTCTCATCCCATGTAAAAATGTCTAATTTTTTTTCTCAATCCAGCTGCCTATTGATCAGAGTGCCAGCTTGATTCAGCTTTTTTATATGGAATAATTGTCTTTCTACTGATACAAGTATGCTGCATACAGTCTATCTTCTTTATGTGATGGATCATTTAATACAATATTGTCTCAGTTCTGAACTAAACTATCCTAATCTTTTTGTTTCACTTAATATAGAAAGCTTTTCATCCCTTTAAGTATTTTTCTGGTTGTTTTATGCTGCATTTCTTCCTGAGATGTCATAAATAGAACTGAACACAATATTCAGTAAATCATGTCATTGATTTTCTTACACTGAAAGTATGTAATTTACTAGTTGCCTTGTGTACTCTGTTCCACCATTTGCATGTCCTGCAGTTAGTAATCTGTGAGAGTTTCTTAAAAGCTTGATATAAAATCATGACATTTCTCTTTTGCTCACTATTTCATTGTTCAGTAGGAAGAAGAAGGAGATTCCTTCACAGAAGCTATGTTAAAAACCATGTCCATTCATAGTGTGTCTGGCTACTTGCTGTACTGATGCCTGGCTCTGAGAAGGGACCACATAATTCTATGTGTAGCTCAGCCACCTGGTTCTCAAGTTTCTCCACAGTTCTTGGCTTTACACAGTGCAGCCCCACTGTGCTGTTGCTCTGAATTTATCCATTATTTCTAATACCTCATTTTTTTATAATGGCTGATAGTGTTTTATTTTTGAATTTAATTCTCTCAAGTCTTTAAAATCTCATAAGGATTTTGGAGATGGTGTTGAGACTGATGGAGAGTGCTCCTCTGGCTTCTCTGCAGTGTGTTTATCTTCTGTATTGTAGCTGACCTCCTAACACTGGCTGCAATCCACTAATGCTCTCCTAAATTACCTGCTCCTGATACTACAATGTTTTGTTTGTACTTGGCTACTTTGTACTAAGATCCTTGTTATCCTATCTAATACTATTTTGTATTTTGCTATCCACAAGTTACTTTGTTAAACTGAAATTGATATATTTTGGGCACTTGCAGTTTTTGCTGCATCAGGGGTTTAGTGTAAAGATCTTTGGAGCCAGAGGTTGCAGCAGTCCAAGGGAGAGTTTTTAAGTAAATTGAAGTTGCAGAATTGATGGATTCAATAACACAGTGATGATATACACTGTTTTCATGCTCAAGCTGTGCTCAGCAGAAGAATAACCACCACTGTCCCAGGGTTTTCTAACTATAAAAGCAGTATCATATTTTCCAGGTATTTCTTTTTTGTTTGTTGTGAATACATTCTGGAGTTCTTTAGTGAAGTTTTACTAAAGGTTATTCTTCTAGATGTTTTCATGTGCTTAAACAACAGGCAAAAAAGATCAAAGGGTAGGAATTCAAGTGATCCCAAGAAAGGTAAATCAAAGATAATTAGTTTGGTCAAGGAATAGTCCTGTCAGTGCATATTTAATATTCTGTGAAGGGCTTAATTCTCTTAATTTTGCTTAAATGGAGTTGGAACAAACTGAAATGCACTGAAATGGAAGATTTTTTTTGTTTGTTTGTTTGTTTGTTGTTGCTGTGTTGTTATTGTCATGCTTGTTCCTGTCAGCTGATGCGCTTACACTTATTTGCTGCTCGATTGTGGAATGTTGTACACAGCCCTTTTTAGGAAGCAAGGTAAACAAACTGTTTGTAAGTCTGGTTTATTTTATTGGATTTTTCTTTTAAAAGAAGTAAAAAATAAAAACTAATTTTCTGTGCAGCTAAAAAGTATCCCTAAAAATATACTGTGCAGCATTATCTGAATGATCATTTTAATACGATCATATATATTTGTATGTTTGAATGGTCATTATAAATTTTAATTTTAGTAATGCTAAATGATTATATATTTTTTTATTCCACGAAGGGGAAAAAGATAGTTTCAATAGTTTTTTGCAGTTAAGAATTTGTTCTTCTTATAGGATCTCAGTAGAGTTTGTATTCAAGTACATGCCTTGGCTGCTCTCAGCCTCAACACCAAATGTCCTTATTATTGCTTTTTGCATTCTCAGTGTGATGATGCAGAATCCAATCAGATTACCTGGGCAGATCCTGAGGATGTTTCTTTCCTTTTCCCTGCTCTATGGCATTATCTGTTTGGGTTAGGTAAACTGTAAAGAAATGCCTGTTTTCTTCTGAAGCATTACAGATTGCCTAGCCTTAGGCAGGTTTTTGCTCCTGTTCATTGGTTATTTCTATCATGTTTTATTCTTACAAGTTTTAGGTAGAAAAGTAACATATTCAAGGGTTTCCCTCACTTATTTTTATGAAATATTATATAATTTAAGTTCTTTTTAATGGAGAGAAAATACAGTGTGAGAGGTTAAAACCAGAAATGGTTTGAAGTTGTTTTCCTGATTGTTCCATACTGTCTTGCAGCAAGTTTGCAACTGGGCTGTTTGGTTTTTTCAGTACTTCGAGAAGAAGTGATTCTGTTGTCTCCATCCATCACACCCCTTATATCTCAGCAGCATAGTACCAGTGGTGCTCAAGAATGGCTCTGCAGTAAGTTGGCAACCTTTTAGTCTAGGACATTGCCTTCTCCATGTCCACTGCAGATTCATTGCGTTTTCTGCAGAACTGTCATTTTATGGCCTTGGACCAGGGCACTCAGTTCTGACTGGGTGAAAAAAAAAAAAAAATTCAAAAAAACTCTCTGCAATAAGATAAAGCTGTTTTTTTGGTGTTTTTTTGTTTGGTTGGTTGGTTGGTTGGTTTTTTTTGTGTGTGTGTGTGGTTTTTCTTGTTTTTGTTTTTGTTTTTTTTTGTTTTGGTTTGGTTTTTTCTTTCTTTTTTTTAAACAGAAATTATAATGCCGAGCATTTATGGAAATTTTCATTTCTGCTATCTGCCATAGTCACAGCTCTGGCTTGATACAACAATGATCTGATGTTTAGCAAGTAGTAGTCCACATGGGGAATAAAATTGTGGCAGTCCATAATGCCATTTGCCATGATTTAGTTTAACACTTTTTTCCTGGTATACGTCTTATGAAGTACATGCCATGACCAAACTGGGCATCACACTTTAGAGTCGGGGTCGACTTCTTGATCTTTCACCAAACTGTGAGCCACTGTTCCTCTGTACATAATAGAAATCTCTATTAGGAAATGCTCACTCACCTCTCTGAAGTGCTGCAAGATCTGTGAGTGCACTAAAATTTATTCTTTAGCTTTTATTTCCAAACTATCCTGTGGTAATACTTGATTTTTTTTTTTTCTTTATTTATATTTCATTAATAAGTGCAATGAGTTTGTTTCTCAACGTGCCTTCAAACTGCGACCATGACTTCTTTGGCAGCAAAGCTTTTCTCTCTGTGTTTTGTTTCATGGATCTAACAGATGGCTTCATTGGGGGTTTTGCTTTCCTTTGCAGTTAGACAAATTATATAAAATTTAAGAAGAAATTTTTTTTATGGCCTGAAGGATATTAAAAAAAAAAACCTAATTAGTGCATCACATTTCTTTGTGGTCCCAGTTATCCGTGCTAGATAGTTCAGTGGCCCTGAATCAGTAGGTGTCTATGCTTTCTGGGAGATGCAATGTTTCCACAGCCCATTGCCACCCAAGCAGGACCAAATTTGTGAAGTCAGAGCATTTCAGTTTTTCCAGAAAGTCTATTAAGATGTTTACAATTATATTAAACAATTATATTAAAGTTTAAAAGAAACAGAAATTAGATATGGCAAAGAATAGCCATCACTTTTCTTTTTGTTCAGTTGGACTTACACGGTTGTTTATCATGATCAGTGACTGTCCAGATCCTTGCAAGTGGTTCTGACAAAGCCACGAAGTTATAGTGGTTTTGTGGTGTTTGGGCACTACTTTAAAGGAAACCTAGGTTGGAGTCCCATTGCTAATGTTTTCAGTTTGAGGACATGCCAGTCCTCGTGCGAGAGGTTTGTGGGTTGTTTGGTAACAATTTATTGGACTGTTGTCCGATAAGAAGGCTGATCGATGCAATTTATTCTGCATCATAAACACTGCAGGCCCATTTTCATGGATAGCAATACTAAAGCTAAATGCCTTTTCCCTGGAGGAGGACAAACAAAAGGAAATCTGTACCAAGTATCTAGTGATCTAAGAAGAGATCAAAGAGTGATAGTGTTACAATTACAAATGATGAAATGCACACTTGTGCAGATTGCTCAGTAATATAGCAGCCATTCATTTAAGGGGAGGTTTTTTGCAGCGTACAGCATTGAAAACACATGTCTAATAGGTACATTCATTTTAATATGCTCATTCATTGAGCAGGCCTGATTAATTAGTGCATGTCACCATCTGGTACTTACTGAGACTATTCATTTTTAAAATGTTGAAATTGTAGGGAATGTTGCACACCAATTAAGTTCCTTTTAATTGGATTATGTTAGTATAAAGTATTACTGGAGAAGGCCTTCATTGTGATTCAGCCAGCATGCTACTAAAGGAGACCCGCCAGCCTAAAATTATTTAGAACAAAGGGAAAATGCCTGAAATGCATGTTTATTGCTATATTTTTTCACTCAAGAAAGATGATGTCAACAAATAAGAGCCACAAAAATACTTCTACATTTCTGTGCAGGGTTCTGATTCCTGACATGAGGGTATCTCAGCTGATTACTTCTTCATCTTTGCACTGCAGCTCTGAATCTGTTATCTTTTCCCTCTGCCATGGCAAGTGAAACACACTTTTGCATTTCTATTTGTTTGATATCAACTTAACAGGACCAGGCTGAGCCCTCCTGCGTGCAGTTGTGTATCTGCTGAAATGAAGAGCATTGTCATTTACACAGAGAGTGATTTGGCTATTAAAGCTGATCAACTATCTGTGCTGACTCAACCATTCAGTGAATGAAGTAGCACGATCTGCTGGCTGCAGCACCACATTAGGAACAGAACTTGTCTGTCTGTAGTTGTTCCTGTCACTGACTCACTTGGTGAATTTTAGTTACTTAACGTCACTGCACTGCAGTGTTTCTGTGTATAAACTGTGGATAGTTATGTTGATCAACTTACGTAAAAAGATAGCTGGATGCAATGCACAGTGCTGCTATTACGTATGTGCTGTTGATACTTTCTTTAGAACCCTGCTGCTGTTTTTGTGTTTAACGTCTGAAGTTGTCATTGCCTTGATTTTTGTGGAGATTGAGCATCTTCAAGTAAGTTCTGTCATCTGAACTACGCGTTTCAGAAGAGCCTGGAGCTCTGCACAATGCAACGTTCCCTCCATTTCCGTTACAGGGGCTGTCATGGAAGTGGGGAAGTATGGGCAAAAAGACAGATAATCACTAGCAGCTAAAGAGATCCGGTGCATGACTGCCTGGATCACAGTCTTTGTTTTGGAGGGTAGGGTAAGAATCCAGCCCAGAACAATGCCAGGATATTTTTCCCTTGTATTTCTGTGCAGTTTCATTACCTTCCGTGGCCTCTGCTGCCCCCTACCAAGTTGCAGCTGCCATTCCCGGCAATGGCAGCAATAGCCTGAACACGTGAAGAATGTTTTACTTTTTTTTTTTTTTTTTAATACTGAAAGATTATTTCATTTCTGTTCTCTCTAATAATCACTCTCACTATAATTATCTCTCGTTATAGTGAATCTGTAGTTGAAACAGTAAATGTATTTTCTTTAAAGGGAGACGGAAAGATCTGAAAAAATACTTCTAATTGTACAGCAATGAAGAAGCTGCCTGAATTTCTTTTAGAATGGAAATACTTGTTTAGACATAAAAAGGTCACTGTGAATTTAATTTGTAATAGCATAGGGGTGCTTCTGATTTCGAAGTGTGAAAGTAGAATGATGGTGGAATTCTTCTGGTTGTTTTCTTAAGATACACTTCCTCTTGTTTGGAGGTGCAAATTTCCTCTTTGTTGCAGCTGCAGGCAGCGTCAGAGCCTGCTGCAGGAAGTGCTCATCCTGCATCTGCCAAAGCCAGTTGGAAACCCCCCTGTAATACATACACCCCAGAAAATCCACGGCTCTTGTTTCACAGACTGTGTCAAAATTCGTCTAAGAGAGCGTGCTTGTGTTTAAACCACCTCCATTTGGTGCTGAAGAGTAAAAGATCTAAAATATCTATACACATCTCATGTATTTTTTTGTGTACAAGTTACATGTCTTTGTTTACATAGACACTTCAACGTGTGTTTTCTTTTTAAGTGAAATTGCTGCAGCTGGTACTCCTGGGACGTAGGTTTGCACGGAGCTGTGACCATTTTTACTGTGACTGGTGCATTGTGTTGTGGTTCTGCTGTTTCCTGTACTAGTTTGCATTCATGTGTTGAGTGTAGTCCTCCTTTGGGTTAGAGGAGAACTGATTAGTATCAGTGTATCTGAGCAAATGAGAGTGAGAGCAGTCAGTGGTAAGACATACAAATGCAGTCAAATGAAGGTGTAGAAAGGAGTACTTTCTCATTTCTACCCCAACGTTATTAGCAGGAAATGCTTAGCCTGGGAGGCCATAAAGCTGTCCAATTTGTGATGGGATACTACAGCAAGTGCAGTTTATGCATTTTCAGAGAAGCAGTGTCACCCAGGTAAAAAACACACACATCTGTCCTCTTCCTTTTGTTTACATTGTTTGTTCAGAGGTTTTATGTAATGGAGAAACATATTTTCTAAGGGAACATTTAATTTAGATTCTCATTAGTGCAACTTTACTCATTTTATTTGTTAAAATACATGAAAAGGAGTTAACCAGAGTATAAAATTCTATTATGTGCATGTGCTGATTTTAGGAGAATTATTTTTTAATGTAATTTTTCTGCTTACAATATATGGGCTCACAAAGTGTTGAAACAATAAATCCATGCAGAGATCAAAAAAAAAAGTATTTTACTCTGTATATATAAAACAAAGGCTGAAAGTTTGGGCAAATCTCTATCTGGCAGACTTTCTATCTCTTAGGTCATACAGAGAAGGCTTTTGGCACTGACTTTTTGGCAAAAAAAGCTTTGTCTGGGAACATATTTAGTCAATGTATGAAATATGATAGCCCTGATACCATGAATGTGTCTGAAGATAATCTAATAGAGTTAGACTTCAGCCCCATCTGGTGTTGGAACAGGATTGCTGTATTAAGAGTTTTCCAGCATAGGACAGCCCTTTGCCAAAGCACAGAGCAGTACGTGAGGAGACTGACAAATTCATACAAGTGTCAGTTTTACTAATGGATTCTATTGTTTGCTACACTGATGAAAACCAGTTGTGCCCGTGGTGAATTTCAGCATAGCTGTCCTACTGCTGAACTGCTAACCATGGGCACTGTAGAGTCGCATCTCTAACTGAACGGGTTTATTAATACCCTTTCAGTGTACGTATGTGATCAGCAAGTATATTTTTACCCAAAGCCTGTAAGAATATGAAAATATTGATTTTCAATGCCTGTGTTTACAGAAGTAGCGGTGGACAAACAAGGTTCTTTCACTTCAGTAAAATGTCTCCAATAATTTGAGTTATGCAACAGTGTCAAAGACACCAGACTTGTGGATTTGGCTTAGAAGGCTTAAAATCTTCAGGCATTAATTCATGAAACTCTTGAAATCCTGGATATTCCAGTGACTATAAAGCACAGCAGATTTGTGTTTGGTTTTTACTTAACGCTGATCATTTCAGGAAATAAAAAGGTTTACTTTGAAAGAGATTTTTCTGTTCTTTTTCAGATGTTATTTCTTGAGAGGTTAGGTAGAAAAGCTACATGTGCAACATAATCCAGGGCCAAAAATCCATAGCTTTGTTTTCACAGAATCATAGAATCTTTAGGATTGGAAAGGACTTCTAGGATCGTCGAGTCCAACCTTCATCCCAACATATATCAATCCATTTCCAGTGCCTAATCACTCTCTCAGTGAAGAATTTCTTCCTAATATCCAATCTAAACCTCCCCTGATGCAACTTGAGGCCATTTCCTCTCGTTTTAAGGCTGTAAGAATGGTTTATTGCTACTATTGTAAGCTAAAGGAGAAGAAACAGTGACTTTCTAGAAAGGTTTCCCCATCAGTTTTATCTGACTTTTCCAGGATAGCAGTCCAGCCTGTCCCTTTGACCAAAGCACCTATCCAGTTATAATTTGACTCTGATGAAAAAAAGTCCTAAAATGACAGACTTTGGAATTGCTTGAACATATTTTGTCACTTAGGCTGAGCTCATTCTCATTCAGAGCTAAAACAAATTATCTCAATTCCATTTAGGAGAGTAAACACACTCTTACTTTCCTGTCTCATGTTTAAGTAATTCTGTTGAAAGCAATGTGCACTAATCTTCAGTTTTATATCCTCTTCCTAACATTTGTTTTAGTGGGCAAAATTAAAGGTCAATGGTCCTGAACTAGTCAAGAGAATTATTCTAAATTTCCAGTCATTGCCATTTCTCTCTCTCTCTGCTTTCAGCAATAAAGGGCTTAGCTGCCAAAGTTTTCATTCTTTATGTATGAGAAGAATGATATTTGCAACTTTCTTTGTGTTTCAGTGACATAGTTTTGTAAATTTAGTGAAAAAGGGCTAAGACATCAGCAAAAGGCTACTTGCTTATTCCAAGTTGTTCATAGCGTAGAAAATGTAAGTATAATGATCAGCCTGGTTTTACCCTGTTCTTACCCTCATTCTCTTTTGTGTTTTAGAATGATCACTGCTCAAAAGAGTAGCCCTACAAAGTGAGCAGAGTGGAAACATATGAGTGAAATTCTTACCATGCACTGAACAGCACAGCATCAAGCACAGAGCTCTGGGAAAATGTCTGCTTGCAACACTTTCACTGAACACGTCTGGAAACCAGGTGAATGCAAGAACTGCTTCAAGCCCAAAAGCTTGCATCAGTTACCCCCAGTATCTGAAAAAAAAACCCTCTCACATGGAAATGTGAAATCCAATGCAAACCAAAGTAACAGCCATCGTGGGAGAAATACAGGAAATTTCCGACCGCCTGTGGCAAAGAAACCCACTATAGCTGTGAAACCCACCATGATGGTAGTGGATGGGCAGGGTGTATGTGGTGAGATCAGCACAACAGATCTTTGCGAGAATAAATCGATGCCTGCGGGATGGAACCGAAACAAAGCTGTCTTGAACAAAAAAACACTGAACAATAATAATGAGGATGAAATTGAAAGTTATAGTCATGTTCATAGGCCTTATGGCAGCAGTGATGGTGTAGGTAAGATACCAAGTAACAATAATAATGGACTAACAGAAGTTTTGAAGGAGATTGCGGGTTTGGATACCACACCTCAGCTGACGGGAAATGAAATGAACTCAAGAGAAACCTTCTTGGGAAGAATAAACAACTGCTATAAAAGATCACTAGAGAGAAAGATCCCTCCGAGCTGCATGATGGGTGGAATGAAGGATTCACACAGTAAGCACGTTATTCTGAGTGGAAGCACTGAAGTAATAAGTAATGAAGGTGGACGTTTCTGTTACCCAGAATTCTCTAGTGGAGATGAGAGTGAGGATGACCTGTTTTTTGGCAGCATGCAAGAAGAGCATGAGAGCTGGGATGAAAGTGATGAAGAGTTGCTAGCAATGGAAATTCGTATGAGGGGCCAACCTCGCTTTGCTAATTTTAGAGCTAACACCCTATCTCCTGTTCCATTCTGTGTTGACAAAAAATGGAATACTGTGCCCCTTAGAAATAAGTCCCTCCAGCGGATCTGTGCAGTAGATTATGATGACAGTTATGATGAAATATTAAATGGTTATGGGGAAGAAACTGTGATTCTTTATGGGCAAGAGAGCATGCAGAGCATGGTATCTTCTGATTCTACATCTCCCGATTCTTCTTTGACAGAAGAGTCTCGTTCTGGAACAGCCAGCAGCTCTTCACAGAAGCTCTGTAATGGAGGGTTATCTCCTAGTACTCCTCAGGACCTCAAATTGATTGAACCAGAATATGAAAGCCTTTGTGATAATCAACAAGCGAAGGACGTGTCAAAAGCTCCCAGAAATGTTCCAAAAAGTCTAGAAACTCACAAGGCAGTCCTTGCACTTCGACTGGAAGAGAAGGATGGCAAAATTGCTGTGCAGACTGATAAGCAAGAGAATAAAAGTTCTTCAGACGTTGCTGGTCAAGCTGTAACAATAAATTTAGTGCCTGTGGAAGAGCAAGCTAAACCTTACAGGGTGGTGAATATGGAACAACCAGTTTGCAAGCCATATACCATAGTAGATGTATCAGCTGCCATGACCAATGAATGTAAGGAGAATCAGACTGAAACCTCAGAAACCAAAAATACACCATCTAACCCGAGCTCACCTGTAACGCCGGGCACGCCTATTACATCCTCGGCAGCATCACCTGTACGAGTAAATGCTAATCTGAAAAAATCCAGTGCAATCAGGTATCAAGAAGTGTGGACTTCTAGTACTAGTCCAAGACAGAAGATACCTAAGGTAGAGTTAATTGCTAACAACTCAGGACCTTCTGTTCCTCCCAGGAAGTCAAGCCACAAGTCAGCTCCTACTTCACCTACAGCTACAAACATTTCTTCAAAAACTATCCCGGTTAAGTCTCCCAATTTATCTGAGATAAAATTCAACAGCTACAATAATGCTGGTATGCCACCTTTTCCTATTATCATTCACGATGAGCCCACCTATGCTAAGAGTTCCAAAAATGCTATTAAAGTTCCTATTGTAATCAATCCAAATGCGTATGATAACCTGGCCATCTATAAAAGTTTCCTGGGGACCAGTGGAGAGCTATCCCTCAAGGATAAAACTACTAGTGTCATAAGCCACACGTATGAAGAAATAGAAACAGAAAGCAAAATGATTGAAGCCATAGGAAGTAAACCCACTGAACTTTCCCAAGTGAAGGGGGTGACTAATAGCTCTGAGTGCAGGCTGGGTTCTGTGGCTCAAAAGGTCCAGGAGTTTAATAGCTGTCTCAGTAAAAGTCAGATATCACCGCAGAGGAGTCATAGTTCTGACCACAGCTCCCCCTCAAGAGTTCAAAAGACAACACAGGAGCCTGCAGCAAAAATAGATGTAACACCAGAGGCTTCTGTTGGCAGCAGTGGTGGTAGAGAGAACGCAAGCACGGTGCTTTCACAGATTGTGGCTTCTATCCAGCCTCCGCAGTCTCCTCCAGAAACGCCTCAGTCTGGACCCAAGTCTTGTAGCGTAGAAGAACTGTACTCCTTACCTCCTGATGCAGATGCTACTAAAAACACCCTGGTACGACCCAAATCTCTGTTTACATCACAGTCTGAAATAGAGTCATCCAAGACAGTGGAAAACACTGCCATTAAAATGCAGAAAGATTCCCTTTCACAGCCAGTGGCTGCTCACTCTCCAAAGCCAGTGAGAGCCACCCCAAATACCACAAGTCCCAAAACAGAGCAAGCACCACCATTTCCTCCTCCACGGTCCACTTCTTCACCCTATCATGCAAGTAACCTGTTGCAAAAGCATTTCAGCAATTGGACCAAACCAAACAGCCCCACCAGGTCTACCGAGGCTGAGTCAATCCTTCATTCAGAAGGTCGTCGAGCTGCTGATGCAAAACCCAAACGCTGGATATCGTTTAAGAGCTTCTTCCGCCGCAGGAAAACTGATGATGAGGAAGACAAAGAGAAGGAAAGAGAGAAAGGAAAATTAGTGGGCCTTGATGGAACTGTCATACACATGCTCCCCCCTCCTCCAGTTCAACGTCATCACTGGTTCAGTGAGGCAAAGTCAGACTCCAGTGAGAAGCCATCGATTGTTTTCATGTATAGATGTGAACCAGCACAGGCTGAACCAAAGGCTGACCAGCAAAACAAGAGCGGAACGGAGTCTGCTATCGCAGATGCACTAGCAAAAGACAAAGTTGAAACGCAGGAAAAGTCTCCAGAGAGCTCTGAACAGAAAATAGCAAGTCATTCATCACCACCTCAGATTCCCAAGAAAATCCCCAGGTAATCTGCTCATCTTTTCTAGTCACTTACTCAGTTGTGAACTGTTGTGTGTATACTGCTGAAAAGGGGAGAAATTAAGGAGATTTACCATGTTAAGTGTAATTTTTTCAAAGTATATTTATTTTAGATAAATTAAAGCATATTTTTTTAGATCTTTGAATTGTATTGGATATCAGAAAATTTTTTTTTTTAAATTACTAGAAACAGTGTCTGATACTTGGAGTTTGTAGGTTCACTACTATGTCACAACAGCCACGTTACATTGAATCAGATGCATTCTCCTGAATTTCTAGTTTGAGAGTGTTCTTATGTTATGGGAAACTAAAGAGTTTCTCTGCAGAAGTAGAAGGCAACTATGGAAAAGTATAATAGAAATTAAAAGATCTGTGACTCATGAAAGGTGGTGTGCTAACTATATCTCACACATGCAAGAATACCAGAGATGCTAATTAACTTGATGCTACACTGTAACATCACTGCAGCACTCCCAAAATAAAACTTGTAAAAAAAAAGTAATAATAGAATTAGATTATCTATAAAATAATCTATCTTTGTTTTGCAAGGCCTTTATCAAGGAATATACTTTGTCCCCTAACAGTATTTGATTCAGTAGAGCTGATCACTCCATTTCTGCCTGACAATTTTGTTTAGTGATTTAATTTTTAAATTTTTTTTTTTCAAATCTGAATTTACTAAAAAGATTTGTTGTTTCAATTTCTCTGCAAGTATTTGGCCAGTGGATATTTATTTTACTACTATAAGTTCATGGCAGTTGAACATTTTAGGTTCATCTGTTGGTTTAAAGGTCTGTTTGTTCCCTTATCAAGGGTACACATGCTTTCTTGGTTGTCTCCGAACATGATGAACCGTCTTTATTTCCAGATATGTGTTGTTTTCAACATACCACCGAGTTCCTGCAGCTCATGACAGGGCATAACCTAAGAGGGCTGGAGATGTTTGTTGCAGTCAGTCACGTGGGCATAGGATATAGCACTAAGTACAGCCCACAGCTGTAGATGTATCAAAATATATCTTCCAGTGTTGCTATACAAACCAATATAGCTTCACGCTTGCATTGTTTAATAATTTCAAAGAAAATACACTGAGGTCCTGGGAAATACATTGGGTATTGGACACTGGACAGTGGATATATTTATCCTCCAGTTATTCAGTTATCTTGATGCAATTTGATGGCCTAAGTTACTTGGGTTTTTTACTTAATTTTTAATATTGTTGCAGAGACCAAGTGAAACCTTATAGTGCCAGAAAATGAGGTGGGTTTTTTGGTTTTGTTTAAGGATTTGGTCTTTTCTTTTTAATATCCCTGTTGATGAGAATTAGGATTGTCAATATCCATTTTTGCACAAGCAGGAGACCTAACAGACAAGAGGTGGTACTTGGTTTCTGTTAACTCTTCAGGTATTGGCAAGTTACTGGTGTTAATTCAGGCTAAAATATGTGCAAGGAAAGGATGTTTAAAATCTTCAGTTAAGCTTGCAGAGGCTTAGAGGGAAACAGAGGACAAAGATAGCAATCAATGAATGTGACACTTTTTGAACTCAGAATGTTAAGAACAGTAAGCTCACTGAAACACTAAACTGATGACCTGGAAAATAAAATAAGCTTTAAAAATGTCAGATTACTGGGGTATCTTGAAAGCAAATTAAATGAAGATACACTGTTTCCTTACTTTGCAAAGGATTACAAAGCTGCTAAAGATTGATAAAATAACCACAATACGGGGCTGAAGGTATTTAAAGTTATCACTAGAAATGTCAGCTTTTCCCTTTGAGCAGCACTCGCAAAATACTCAATTCTTTGGAAAGCTGAAAACTATCTCTCTGTTACACAAAGAACTTGGTCTGGGTTTATCTGTATGCTTGTTTCTTTCTGGTTGATGCCTGGATGCACATATGGTGGTTCAAAAGGAGATAGCGAATACTAATGTGTTAAATTTACCAAAAATGTATAGATAGATTTATTTTGCTAAAAAGCAGCAGTCACATCAGCTTTATTATTCATTGTTTTGAAAATCAGATGTTCTTGGACCACCTGTAGTTCATGATGCAGCAGTTATTCTTGGGCAAAGCCTAAAACTGACCTCCAAAAAGATAACACGGTGATATTTCTGTCCGAAGTCACTGTAATTGATAAATTCATAAAGATGGTACAGCACAGTGTGGAATCCACACATAATTAAAAAAAAAAAAAAAAAAAAAAAAAAAAAAAAAACCACAAAACCTACCTCTTCCAAGGCTAGGCAATCAAACCATTGTTACTGGGGTTTCACAAAATAAAAATTTCTCTTCCCCTTCATTGAGCCATCACTGCTTATACCCAGTAGAAGCTTTTTAGACTGAGATGTTTCCTAAAAGAAAACTGCAGCACATCCTTCTGACTCTTCCATTCCTATCTTCATAAACCCCATCAGAGCTGAACTAAAACCTCATTCTGCACTGCTGTAGGTGGCAGTGCCTTTGTAAATCAAGGTACAACTGATTTGTGCACAGCCATTTCCATACATATTCAGCTGAATAGTTTCTTTCATAGCTACAAGTCAGACATAACTTGCCTTTATGGGATCTGTGGGCCAGACTTGGATGAACTAAAGATAAAACTGTATGTTTACTGAAATACTTCCTTCAAATAGTGAGGTCTGTACATTAATTCCATTCTAGTTTAGATAAAAAGCATTTCTGCATAGCTCAGGTTGGAATTACCAGTCCAATTCTTAAAATGATGTTAACTTTGTCAAAAGGATTTGAGCTCATAATCAATAGGTATGAGTTCTGTTGTTCATAGCTACAGAAGATCACTGTCCTGTTGTATCTCGCTTCTAAAAGGAGTGAAATGCTTATACATCTTAAAGATTAATTTTTAAAGTTCTTAAAAAGCATGCTTCTGCGTTGCAGTTACACACGACCTCAACAATCTGCATTCATTTCAGGCTGTTTTTTGTTAAAATAGCCCCTGGGCATTTCACTGGACACTTTCACGGGCTTTATACTTATCAAGAGGACATAGATATCAAAGCTTTTGGAAGTATCGTATTCTCCTTCAAATCTTACCCCAGTGCCACACTCCTAGTACAAATAGTTCACCTTGAGTAACTTCCAGACAGATTGCTGCTTCTGTAAGTAACATAAATGTCAGTGATGGATGAGAACCTTTTAGAAAATTGGTCAAAAACTTGCACAGCTCCTGCCTGCCATGGAAGCATTTCAGTAGGATAAGTGCTCTTCAAATGTTTTTTGTTGTGCTGATTGCCTTGAGGTTGCTGACGACTGTTCGCGCTGTTTGCTTTCAATTACAGTAAGCCAAATGTGATTTCAAGAATCTGACTTAGGCATCGAATTTCCATATACAGGCAATGGAAAAAGACAATTCCAGTGAGGTGATTTAGAGCAGAGACTTAAAAGGCCCCAAATGGGTTGTCTCTTCAGTGTTTTTGGTGTTATTTTTAGGAAATTCTGTTACACCACTAACAGTTATTTAAGGAAAAAAGTGTAGGTGGCTGGGGCTAGGAGTGTGCCACAGTGCACATCATCTGTGTCCTGGACCCTGCAAACCTGAAGAGCATAGGGAATGAAGCTTACATGTAGGCTTTCTTGATGCAGTGGGACAGGAGTCATGAAATTAGTCTGAGTGCTCTCTGTATCTACAGGAATAGTAATGTTGTAATGAGTTACTCAGTAAAAACAACTGGAATCATTGTTCTTCAAAGATGTAGTCATATATTAGGATCAGGAGCACATCCAGAGACAGGCAGGAATCACCACCACTCCCACATTCCACTTTCTCATTGCTCCAATCCTGCAGATTCCACAGCTGCTTCAGAAACTACTTAAGGACAAAATCTTTCAAATCAGAGTAGGGCTCTGTTTAAAACAAAGTCCTTCCCAGTTTAGAGGACCTCTTGCATAAGTCATATGGTAAGGTTCTCACCTGGATCGAAAACCTTCTAAGTGTAGCTTGCATAAATTGGTGAGGAGAATTCAGGGATCTTAGAGCTCAAAAGAAAATTCATTCTTGAGCAAGTCTACTGAAATGAGAGAAATTCTCCCATGAAAAGTTCAGGTGGAACTATCAACTCTCTCTTCTCCCCAAATCTATCTTGAATTGCTTCTTTCCAGATATCAGCAAGGTTTATTTACCTTACCCAGCAGTGCTCAACAGTGCTTTTAAGAGTATTAGCCATCTATTTTAATGCTATTTCATCAATTAAAAACTTCTGAACATCTCTATATTAACAGAGTTGGAAATTATGCATGTTCATTAGGCAAGAGGTTTGGTAACATTTTATGTGAAGATTTGTAAACACTGAGGACTAAGTAGAAGGGATTTTAAAATTCATTATTTTATAAATTAAGATTAAGAAATGGTAAGTCATGTATCATTGTTCTTAACTCCCCTAATACAGTCTGTAAAATGGAAAGACTGAGAACTTAAAATGGATAAAGAAAACTGTCTTTCTTATAATGCACAGTTAATCTGTGGAACTCATTGCCATTAAGTTTCACTGACACTAAAGAGCTTAGTAGGATGTCTTTACTGGATTATCAAATGTATTCCCTTTATCCATGCAAACATCGCATTATACAAGATTTAAAGAAAAGTAAAATATATAAGTTCTCATGCTTCAGGACTAAGCCAACTTCTAAATAATGAGAATGAGGAATAAACTTTATGGCTTAGTTATTTCAGATTGTCATTGGAGAAGTTTCTTTCACTTTCTCTTAAGTAACTATTTCTGGCTAATGGTGGTGATGAGGAACTGAACTGCATGAGCCACTGCGATGGGTGTTCTGTACCCGTAATGTACTCTGACTGAAAACGGGGCACTGATCATCTTTTATCAGTGTTTTGCAGAAATAAAGTGGTCTGTGTTCTGAGTGGAAGTTCCTGTGTAAGGTGGCCTTTGACCGCCCTCAAGCCATTAACCCCTCTGCATTTTTCCTCAAGCATTATTCAGTCAGTTTAGGCTTTATGTTAGCTTTGTTAGCTTACAAGCATGGGGCCTGAGGGGATGTCAAAGGGGGATTTCTCTGAAACTAAATATATCTCTATGTTGCACAGAACGTTTTTTGTGTAAAACTAAGTCATCTTCATTGTCGGGCACTCTCATATTAAACTGTACGACTGCCATTGATTATTGCTTTGCTGATGTCCACTCAGGGAGGGGATCAGCCTCAGATGGGACTAAGGCCAAATCAGCTTTTCTCTGTGTTTCTGTCTCTAATTTCTACCACTTGGATTTATGTGCTGTCTTACACAGAACAGTACTCCCTCAGCTTGACCTCGAGATCTGACCCTAATTCAGGAATACACTCTCAGAATCACTTCTTATAAGTATTCCACTTTATCTCACTCATATTCCTTGCTGTTTATATCGTTCTAATTGAGAAGGTGTGCT
This sequence comes from Megaceryle maxima, assembly GCA_024605025.1. NCBI lineage: Eukaryota > Metazoa > Chordata > Aves > Coraciiformes > Cerylidae > Megaceryle > Megaceryle maxima. The sequence goes on along the minus strand of JANHGN010004204.1, from coordinate 15,866 downwards.
CTGAAGAGAGGAAAACACAGGTCATACAATAGCTGTGATTCCACTGTCCTTACAAAAATTAACACAATATGCAGGCTGCTTTCTGGATTCTGGATGTTCTGGCTGTTCTATTCTCAAAAGACTGAGCCAAATTAGACCACATCATCTTCTGGCTATCCTCCAAAAACTGTGGAGGAGAGCCTGAGCTAAGGAGTTAGGGGCATTTGTCCCTGCAGAAAAGAAAAAAAACCAAACAACCACTTTTAAAACAATTTTGAGCCTGTGTGCATGTGAATGACAAGTATGTAAATTCAGTGGGATATTAGCTGAAGGATGGTCATTTTTATGGCAGGTTTTTTTGCTGCACATAATCTCAGCTTCTTAGGAAAACAAATGTGTTCTTTATGCTGCTCCCTCCATTAACGGAACAGTCATTTAATGTTTCAGCCACATGTGCCTGAGGAGCAGAGTTCTCTAAGGTAATTCATTTCCTATGAAGTTTTGGTTTTGAAATAAAAAAGGGAAAAGAAAAAGGCTTGGACATAGGAGGCTGCACCCACTATGGTAAAAGCTAAATATGTGCTCTTGTGCAAGGCATCAAAGAATCCTTCCTGGCAAAATATCTATAAATATCCCAAATAAGGAGATAGCTTTAAGTATCACTTGCTATCAACAAGCAGATACAAGGTTATCAGGTTTTAATGGTTCTAATCTCTGAGAACTGCTTGTTTATCAGCCACTCTCCTCTCAAAAACTACTAGTTTTAACTGTTTAGACTGTTTCATGAAGCAAAAGAAATTGGGAGTTTGGTTCTTGTATCTTACTGGGCGAGGATGTTTTTGTCTTTTGTTCCTTCTGTGTTCTGTCAGCACGCTGATTAGGGGTTGGCATTTTGCTCGTTGAGTCACTGCACTGCGTATGTGTGCTTGATCTCTGTCTTCGCTGTGAAGATACAGGGAAGCGTTTCCCCGCAGATTTCATGGCCTGACATCTCATTGCTCTGATTTAAAATGTACAAGATTCAGACACTAAAAGTGGTTGGAATAAAGATTTGAGATACTCACTTTTAACTGTAGGTTAGTCTAAGTTCTTACAACTCCTCTTGAAATTTGAAGCTGCTTTTCCTTAACTAATTAACATGACGAAGACCATAGCTGTCATACCAAAACAGTGATGTAGTAGGCAGTGAACTATTTTTCATCCAGGCAGGCAGTGGAAGAGTTAAGAAGGCAGGGCTGTAACTAACCAGTTTCCTGGGGCACTTTGGCAAGTCCCTCGGACCAACCCCCTAAGGTAAACATTAAGGTGCAGTAGGTGTATCACTCTGTGCAGAGTTCAGCCCTGTTGCTTACAGCTTGCACAACTTGTAGCACATCAGAACACTGTGGAATCAATGGCTCGCCAGAGTTTCAAGACATGATTAAAAGACTCAAGAAGGCCCTGAAAGAATTTCCTTTAATGGGGAATTGTGTGAGTGAGTACAGTGGGTGAGTTGGTATTTTTTTTCTTTCTTCCTTCTAGCTGTTGGTTTACTTTGGCAAAATGCTTCTGAGCTTAGGTTTAGTGTATGTGCTTGCATGTGTCTGGTTTGGAGAATGAGTCTGTTCTGTACCTCACCAATCAATACTAAAAAATTACTTTGAGATACGGTAATTCCTGGTTTGTGGCAATGACAGAACTCTAAAGCTATTAGAGCCTATTTCTTCTTAAAGAAAACATTCTTATAGAGGAATGCAGGTATGTACATGATTTACAGCAGCTACAAGTCTTTAATTCCTCATCATCTTGAGAGCCTTGTTACTGCTTTAATTTTATGTACGCTTTACTCTGGAATTATATTAGGTTAACTCTTTAACGTGGATATATTTACAGCACATGGAATGTTCTTTACACCATTCCTATGCATGGTACTAAAAATGAAAAAAAAAATATGCTGATTAAAGATTACATCTTTTTGAACTTATGCCATTTTTTCTCTTTTACTAACAAGTTCTAATGAGTTTTGTTTGTAACAGCCTGCAGTTAAAATCCATGAGTCTGAGTAGAAACAGCATGTGCGCACTGCACCGTATATGGGGTCTTATGTTATGCAAAGTATTGGCATGTTTTAATCGTTGTAGTCTAGAAGATTGTATATCATGATTTTCAATTTTTTGGCTTGGCATAGTGACACATATGCCTATTATTTATGTTAACTCTTTGAGGGTATAATCTCCCTTTCCACTCTAAGGATTTGTGTTATGGAAACTCAGCTGCTCTGCCTATGTAAAAACGCAGCCTTTTTCTTTCTGTTCATCAGAAGTTATATTAAGTTTTACATCTTTACCATAAAAACTAAGTATCTGTACAGATAGATGTGATGTGGTGATCATCTTTTGAAGGAAATGCATTACACCCATACCTTATGGAATATACTTAAAATTCTTGCTGCTCTATTTGATCAGGCTGTAATTGTAATGAGAGCTAGTGAACAGGACACATGTTCTTGAGATTTGGCCTGCAATAATGAGTATTTGGTTTTTGTGAGTTAGAAAGCATAAAGGCACAGAGATATTTTTACTCTGACATGTTGTTTGTGGCATATTACTGATAATTGCTGCTATGTTTTCAATTGGATTGTTGGGTTTTTTTAATGAACCTGAACACATATATATACGTATATATAATGCATAATTTTAAAATCCTACAGCAATAAATATAGCCATGGAAAATTATTGAATCCATGTTATTCACATTTTTGTGCTCTTAAGTCATCACAGTTCGATTAAAACTTTGTAGTGGAGAGCAAGCACAGAGGAATGTCTTCATGGCCTTTTGCAATTGGCCTAATACAGGTGAATTTTAATCCTGGAGAACTTTGTATGGGAAACAGATTATTGGCTTAGAGGAGCTACTGGTCTTTTTCCCAAAGTGTTTCCCGAATTCCTACCAATATGTGATAATGTAACATTAATTTTTTTTGCATTTATTAAGACTTAACAGCCCCATTGCTATACCTCAGTAGCTTTGATCAAAGCAAAATTGCTCTGATTTGTAAAAAGCACCTTAAATTCCACTGCCATCCTATTATTCCTACATGTTTTACATAGAATCGCGCCTGCATATATATATATGCATACGTATGTTGATTGTAGTCAGCTGTAAAACATTTTATGATCCTTTTTGTTCAAAGGCATGAACTACCACCACCTGTTACTACTTCAGTGAAAAGTTGTTTCTTCTTTTTAAGGAAAAAAATATTGTAGAAAGTTGTTATTAAAAAAAAAAAAAAAAAAAAAAAAAAAAGGGGATAAAGGACCTTATTTATTTACCAACTTGTTCCCTTTCCCAAAGATACTTAATGCCTAGTCTGGTATTCTGCCAGGATGTTCTAATACCCAGCTTTGGTCTCCAGGTGATTTTATTTTGTTTTGTTTCAGTCAAGTGCCCGATGATACTACACTGGAGGATTTCTCCCCTCGTGTTCCGAGAGCCGTGTTTGTGAAGCAAGACAATGGTGGCAGTGCCTCGGTCATACCAGTGTCATCTGTCCGTGTCCCACAAGGGGAGGAAGAAAAGGAAGAAGCTTCAAATTCTCCCGACTTAAATCCTTGCAGTGCTACATACAGCAATTTAGGCAAGTGTATTCTCACAGCATACGTGTATGGAGGGCTTCTCTGGAAGATAAGTGATCAAGACAAGTAATCATCTCCCAATATATAGTATCAATATTAACAGCCTAATTTTCTAAAGCATTTTGATTTGAGTTACTGCAAATTCACAAATTCCTACAGCCATATTTTTCTAAAAGAACAAAAATCTCATTTATTTATGTTCAAGAATATGTTCTTCAGTAACGCTCCCATCCTGTAAGTGTACCAACTTCTTAAGCATTTGGACAAGAGTAAACTGACCACATTGAGATGGCTCACCAGTACAGGGGTCTGGCATGTCCACACAGGTTTGAGGGATCAAGGGCTAAATTTTAAACCCTCGGGTGCATGGATTCCTTAGACATTTAATGACATTGTTGGTTTGGGTTGTTTGTTGTTTTTTTCTTAAATGTGAATTAGTAGCAAGCTTCACTGTGTTCTGCTGATGAAACATTAATTAGGTATCATTTAAAAAGCATAAAGAGGAAAAATATCCTGCCCAAGAGTGATACTAACATATGCCAAGAAATTGTAACTTAAAGGAGGAAAACTAAAATTTATGGGTTTATGGTGGAACTATCTAATGAATTATTTTCAGTTCGTTGAGATGTACATATGTAGCTGTATCTCTGTAATTTCTGTACATAGCTACATTACAGATAGAACCCAGGCAGTAAATCTAGCTACATCCAAACCATTTATAGGATTGTTATAGCACATTCCTAACCAGACAGACATATAGAAGGAACAAGCTACAATATCATTTAATGTATGAAATATCACTTATTCCCCCAGTGAGACTGCTCTATTTCAGACAGAGTGCTCATACAGTCAAGGGGTTACTTGTATTTCATAGCCAAAGTGACAATACTGTGTATCTTTTGTTTAGATCTTTACTCAGTTTAGCTCAATTTTCTTATGCAAGATTTTACACCTTGATGGCAACTGGTTCATCGTACAGAATCAGATGTGCTTCTGTCCATAGATCACTTTCTTCCCACAGCATCTTACAAACTGGGAGTAGTAAACTCATGTGAAATGTAGTAAAATGACATTAAACACTGGAACAGCTTGCCAAGAGAAACTGTGGAGTCTCCATCTGTGGAGATACACAAAACCTGACTGGACATGGCCCTGGACAGCCTGCTCCATCTGACCTTGCCTGAGCAGGAACTTGACCATCTCAGGAAGTCCCTTCCATCCTAAATGCTTCTGTGATTCTGATATCATTCTTCATCATCCTCATTTTTGTCAGTGTTGTTCCTGTGTGCAAATGCTCCTTTGTAAAACTATAAAACTGAACCCTCTTAGCATTTTATTCAAAATCTTGTCCTCATCCTTGGGTCACTTTCAGATTTGCTGTCAACAAAGTACGTTTCAGGTATGAAAGAGTTAAATTAACTTTTCAGCTGGACTTAGGCTGAGCAAGCTTGCTGCTTGTTGTTAAAAGCAATGCTACCCTAAATGGCACTGAGTCCTCTGGCTGCTGTCCAAACTTCTTGGTTTATTCAACCAGCCTCTCTTTCTAATGCAGACAGCTATCAAGAGATTACTAGGCAGGGCTATATAATAATTCATGCTTGTTTTCACATTTTACATCACTCAAGCAGACAAATCATATATTTGTAGGATTAACATACTGATGTGTGTAACTGAAAGGATAGTAAGAGAGTATGTAATGTAGTCAAGGTACATCCTATTTGACTCCTGCTTCAACTGCAATTGTATCTACAGTTACCTTTTTATAGCTACATACTACAGTTTGTAGTTTGTCAAATATATCAAGTGAACATTGTGACTTGCAGCATAATGGATAATATTGACTTTTTAAATACTAATCTAATACATATTCACATAATAATACATATACAGGGTCTTTAGTGAAAAGCAGATAATATTATATGTCCTTACTTAGATAAATGTCTAATCTTTGGTTGTGACATGCAACATGAAATTTTATGAACAGAAATAATGGCAAGCTTTGGTAAATTTTCATCTGCAGTCAGGTAGTAGTTTTTATCAGGTACTGCCCTCAAATAATTTGGTTTGGGTCTTCCCCTCCTCCCACAGGAGTTGTCCCATCATTAGCTTACAGTCCAGCCCACAAAAACTGAAAGTGTGCCAGCAAGTATTTGTGAGGAACTAAACTGCAGATGCAAAATTTGCGAATAGCTCATGTGTAAAATACAGGCTGTATTTGTTAGTTTAACTGGCACACAAAATCTAGAAACTACAAAAAAAAAAAAAAAAAAAAAGAGGCAAGCCGTACAAGACAGAGGAATCTCCACTGGGAATCAGATGCCACATAAAATACTTGGGACTTTTAGGACACCTGAAGTCCCACCAAGATGATAGGCTACAAGAGACCAGTATGTACCTGGATGTACAAAGAGGAGGAAGTTTCAGTAGGATTAGAAAGGTTATGTGCATCTCATTTTTACCCTGCAACTGTCATGGCCATAGTCAAGCCCTGGAGGTCATGGTTTAAGAAGAATGTTTTGAAAAAAATTGTCCAGGTTCTAAAGAATAGCTTTGAAAATACCCAGAAGAGTGACAGGCACTTTATAGTGACTAACTCAAGAAACTGGATCTGTTAAGCTTATCAAAGAACCCGTCTGGCTTGATAATGGTGTGGATCCTCATGTGTTAAGGGATATCTGCGGTATCATCAACAGATTTAACAAAATCTTGGGGCTACCAGTTGAATCTAGATGCAGAAACAAATGATCAAATGTGTAAGTGTAGGGCCTGGATGTTTATTTTTGAATGTATGCCCTTACTCTAACAGAAGTGAAATCGGGTAAGCCCTGTAGCTTATAATAAGGAAGGCAATAGACAAGATGATTAAAATCCTTTCTTTTACAAATCTTTATTTTTTTCTATCTTGGTCTATCTTCTTGTTGGGGAAATTTGCTTGGATGAATTTGCATCACTGTAAGTAGATTAAGGTATTATCAATATATTCAGGATGGTATTTCTGCAATTTTTTTTAAAAAGTTGATTTTATTCCCAGCTATTTTTCTCCTTCCACACAAATAAAAGATGAAAAAAAAGGAGTCTAAATTTCTAGGTTTTATGATTGCTTACACTGGAAAAAAATCCCAAATCACAGCATCTGCCATGGAGTATTGCCTTGGTAAGTTATACTAGGGCAGTGTGTTTTAACCAGGCTATAAATAAGGTAATGAAATCATTGTTGATTAAAACTGACAGTTCAGTGACAGACAGTGATTATGGTATTAGTCTGATGCATTTCATATGATATATAATTAGTACAGGTAATATCTTTAACATGTTGCAATGGAGGACAGATAGCATCCAAGACCTGACAAGTCACCAAGGCTGACAAGCTGTTGTATCTAAAATTTGTATTCTTTAGTACCTGCAGCCCATCTTACTGTAGTTCTGTGCACAGTCTCAAACTACTGGTGAGAAACTGGAGTTGCATCATGAATGTCACTTAAAAAATACCAAATTTCCTTTCAGATATATATATATCTGGTAAGATTTGTATCTATTAAATTAATGATAAATCTGTAAACAGCTTAAGTATAATACAGGATTAATGGTCACATTCATGTAGATCTGTGTACTGAATAATTTTATAGAATAGTAATGTATATATACTGTGTTTGTTGGAACTGGGGCAATGAAGCATGCTGGTTGCTTTTACAGTCATGGGAAGATACTTTCACACATTTGGGTTTTTCTCATCATTTGGTTATTTTTATCAGTTGGGGTAAGAGTTTATCAAGGACTGATGTAGTTTGTGCTGGTATTAGAGACCAGTATAATTGGTCTGCTACTTATACAGAGAAATCTTTTTCAGGCTCTGTACTATACTAATAAAAATGCAGATTGTAAAGGGTGATCAATATCCAAGCAAAAGGGGGGGGGAGGGATTACTAGGTCAAGAGTATGGAAGGGGAGTATGGAAGAGTATGTACAGTGGAGGTGGCCAACCTGTGGATTTTACCTAGTGAATACTTTAATCAGCCTGTATAACTGGACTTTGTGACATGACATGGGGATGTACTGACATGAGAATCACTGGGGCATCAGACTTCATTCCTGGCTATGGGCAGAAACAGGTCAGCAGAGGCTGCCAAAGCCAACACTGTTGGACTGCTCCAAGATCCAGCTGTGTGATCAGCCCTATCTTACAGTGGGTTTCCTGCAGAAACATAAGAGCAACTCCAAATTCCCCTTTCTCTCTGGTCTCCACTGTAGAAAGTCCACAGTTTTGATTTTCGTTCTGTTGGGGTTTTGATAGATGTGATCTTGGAAGATTGGTTACCCATGTTATCGATGCACAATTATTAATTTTTGCCATGTTCTGCAAAATGTGGGATTTTTGTCAAACTGGTGTGATAAGTTGGAGAATAGCAGACATGAGTAATTTTGGCCATTTTAGCCTTCTGGATTCTGTTCATTCATCTAAACCCCTGCACTAGGGGATTAGGGATTAAGGAGTACTGCAGTGGTCAAAAGCTAAAACTGAGAACAGAGTTAATGATCGTGGCAATAGCCTAGTTACTACTGTGAATACCAGAGTATTGTTTTCAACTCTTGTTTTCAAATTCACATCTTCCCACAAAGGGACATTATCCTTGGATGAGAGATGGTAATGGCATATAATCAGAAAAACCCTTTCAAGAATAAAAGAGAATGTGGGATAGATTGCCATGTCAAGAGTAAAATGAGTTTGAAGGAAGTACAGAAGCAGTGTGCTGTCACTGGCGTGTTGGACTGACGTATGTTGTGTATTGTAGAGCAATATAGGTCTCAGGAATAGTTCTGTCCAAGGAGGGATGGAAGCATGCAGTGTGTCTCACCCACTTGCCTAATTCACCATTGGTGAATTTTCCCAATTAAAGAAGCATTTTCCTCCACAGCTCTGAAATTTCTTGACAATGTATATACTGCTGATCTGGTCTAAGCAGAAAAGAAAGATCCATGGACTAAGATATCTCAACAAAAGTTACACGAGTCAGTACTCCAAGAAAAACATACTTATGCAATTAAAAACATTTGAATTAAACCTGAGCTCAGTGTGTCAGGTTTGATAGTTTCATGATCTACCATAACAGGTAGCAATGCAAGGTATGATGATAAATCGCTGGGAAAATAAATTTTTAATTTTTTTTAGGGCTGATTTAGAATTTCAGACTTCTGTATAGTTTCTGGAGACTTAAATATTAATATCTAAATAGTGCTGTGATATTTTATAATGGAAGATGTTATTGAACTGCAGAATTGCAGAAAGCTCTCTAGAAAGCTGTTGTCTATAAAGAGTTAATTTTGTTCTGTCTTTGAACAGTCTGGAAGCCACTTCAAAGATCTCTTTAAGTGCTAGCCTAGTATTGTGCCTGTTCCTCCTTTTCATTTGCCTCCCAAGAGTGTAACTCAGGCTGAACCTTGTAATGTTGGAGAGTCTGAGCAGTAGGTAAGGAAATGATGAATTATAAGCATGCAAGGGGAGAAGGAAATGATAGGCAAGAAAAAGCAGCAAATGCTCTGCCAGTACTTGTATGCAAAAGAACATTCTTGTGCCTTTGACAGGGACCAAAATTTAAGATAACCTTTTACTTGCCAGACAAGGAATTTAAAAAACCGTGGGACGTGCGATAACGCACCATGCTTGGGGAAAGCTGAGCTGGAAAGAGTGGCCCAATAAGCATGAAAGAAATCTAGAGCATGAAGAACTCGGCATAAAAACAGTCCAGATATGAAGCTTTTCAGCCACATAATACAGATGGAAAGATTTCAATATGGAAAATATGTTCTTGTGGGGAGAAATGATACTGTAACATGACATGCTTGACAAACTCATTTTCCTCAGCTGAGAGTACTTGAAAAAGTAACTACATAATAACTTGTACATGCAGTTCTCTGGATCCTGCCACCCCCACCAGATATCTGCAAAGACAACTTCTGCTTATGAAAACCTTCTTCAATTATGTTCTGATGTCATAGTTCCAATAGCTATGTAAAAGCAACAATTAGCGATGTCACTGATTGCAGTCGCAATGCTCTTCTGTATGAATGGCTTTTGGAGGACAGGGCCATTAAAGCAGCTAGAAAATAAGAGAATCAAGGAGAAACGCTTACCTTTCTTGGAGCAGGCTTCTGCTGCTACTGCTTGAGATGTGCCTCTTGCTCTAATTTGTTTTCTTGCAGTTTCCCTCTAGCAGCTGTGCAGTCCTTGGATTACCAAGTCACACAAGCAACACATATTGGGAAACTGCCTCCTGAGATAGTAGCGTTTCTCAAAACCCAAGAAGTTAGGCTATTTTAGTGTACTGGGGAAGAGGGTAAGAATGAGACAATAGGCAAGTGATCTTTAACACACAGTGTTACCAGGGGGAGAAGTACATAAGTCACAGATTTTGTAAAAGAGATTGTGGAAGATGTTTGGAAGAATAAGAAAATTTGGTACAAAGTAGAAATTAATTTGTCTCAGGATCATACAAAAGACTGTGGCATTTGGATGTGTGTGTCTGGCATGCGGGCATAGTTCTGCTTTTGACTCTAAATCATGCCACTCCCTGTCTCTGCAAAAGGTGCCTTGACAGAGCTCCTCTACTGCTCAACTGGTGCCAGTGTTACATGCTGCAGCATATTAAATGGTGGGAGGAAGAGTTGCTGTTGTACAGCATGCTCACTGTAATACTAAGATCAGAAAGGATCAGTAGAGGGTTTCCTAAGTTTGTTTGTTTTTTAAGCAACCTGGACAATGATTTGAAAGAGACATAAAGAGTTTCTGTAATTTTTCTAGACTTTGAATATTTTTATTTTGTTGTAGCGAAAAAATGATGACCCAGGGAGCAGTCCTATGAAATCTTCCCCAACAGTCAGGCATGTACGAAGCTAATAGAATTTCCTGCTCAAAATTCTTTTTTTTTTTTTTTAAACATTGGAATATCCAGACTTACCACAAAATCTAAGAAGTTCTTCTGAGGGTTTCCTGAGATAGAGATATAACTTTCATTTGTGATGTCATCACCTTGGAATGATTGAAAAGAGAATGATTGTTAAGAATTCAAGAGCTAAGGCTATTCTGTTTGTGGATATATATAAAAATACAGTCCTCTCATCTTCTGAAATTAGGAGGTCCTTTTCAGCATTCTAAGCCAGCATTCAAGGGTTTTGTGCATCCTGGCCAAAAGGATCTTAGATTCTGTAATGTTCATAAAAACTGTAACAAATTGCAAAGTATAAAGGAAGCTATCTTTTTTTTTTTCTTTTCATAGACTGCAAAGTCATTTATTATTAATTATGGACCAAAGTCATGTAATTCAAATCTGAATCTGAGATCCCTCCCAGTTTGGTTCAGTGTTCTAGTTCAGTCCTCTCTTTACAAGGACTCAGCACATATTATAAATAGTCATAGTTTCTACTTGTCGTTCCCTTAGTAGAAAAGATGTTCAGCTGCAATTATACAGAGCAACCATCTCATGTCTGCCGTGTTGCAATGGTAAAAATTGGCTTTCTACTTTACATGATAGTTAATGAACCTCACAGGAGTAGCAGAAAAATGATAAAATAATTTATCTGAAAATAGCAGTTGATTATTAAGAGGGAAAAAAATCTCATTGAGCTGGTCGTTTTATTGTCCATTTGTTGGGTTTTCTTCTCTCTTATATTACTGTCTTTTATTAATTCTTCATTTCCTAAGAGTCTGACAGTTACAAACCATAATTGTCCTCTCTAAAAGCCATCCAAAACACATGACAGGAACCTGATCTTCCCTAGAAACACACAATTGTTTGAACTCTGTTTGTCAGTGGAAAACCTGTGCTTTCATGTACGTAACCTGCTGTTTGGAATCTTTTGGCTGAATCTAGGTCAGGTTATCTATGAACACAATATTGCAAACAAAGGTACTCATGGCAGGTGAGTATGGGAAATGTTTAGAGAAAGATATGATGGGGGGGTGTTTAAATTGTATGTTAAAGATTTCTGCTTTTGCAATCATAAAGTATGATCCTGCTCCTGTTGAAAGCAGTGGAAACACACTTGTCGGCTTGAGTAAAAGTAAAACTTCCCTGTTTTCACTTTGAGAATCTGCTACAGCAATTCTGACTTTCCCATGTGACTGCTGAAGTATCTAAATTACATTATTTGTGTCTGAAGTTTTTTGGTTTCTATTCTGAAATAATGCTTTCAGCCTCTTTAGCACATTTCAAATCCAAGGGATCTCAGACTACAGATTGCTACAAGGATATATATATATCAAAAAAGATCACCTCGCCTGACAGAGAAATGCATCTCTCTCACAAAGTGGCACACAAAGCCACTTAGCAGCATCTAGCCACAGTTTTAGCACATTTGATTGGGAAGTAAGGAATAATATTATAGTCGAAGAAGGAATTATGGGAAGCTGGGTAAAAGTATGGAAACTGGAATTTGTTCAGAGTGACAAAATTAATGTTTGGTTGTCATTTGTGCTTCTTGTCATTAATCCTGTGTGATGTAAAATGCCAGCATTGCTAGCACTGAAACTGATTTTAATGTATAGGCCAAGGTCAAACAAAGACTGGCTGTACGTGCCAAGGTATATGTGATGCTGAGTTGGTCATCTCGTTTTCTAATTAGTTCATCTTCTCAGATATGTATTTAGGTTTTCTTCAACTATTAGGAGGATCCTAGTCAGCTTTTGGGGTTTTTTTGCCTTAAACTTTTTTTTGCAGAGTGCAAACATGAGCAGCAGACACGAAGTGCCTTAATCTTCTATTACTGTTCTCTTCTTATTACACAGGACAGTCCAGAGCAGCCATGATACCTCCAAAACAGCCTAGGCAACCAAAGGGAGCTTTGGATGATGCCATTGCCTTTGGAGGACTAGCAGACCAGGAAACAATGAACAGCTTGCAGCCAACACCACCTCCACTGCCAAAGAAAACAATTTTGAGAGCTAACACAGAGCCAACTCCCAGAGATCTCCAGAAGCAGGCTCTGGAGAACAGCCTGTGCATTGTGGCCAATCCCACCTACGATATTGACACTAACTGGGAAGCGAGCAGCGCCTGCTCTTCAGTCAGCCTGGAGCTCAAGGTCCTGGACAATGAGTCAGGAGATTCCTTGGACAGGCCTACAGAAAAACTAAGGGCAACCACCTCAGCAACTAACAGTGTTTCCAGCCTAACCACTATCAGTATTAAGGACCGGTGTTCCAATAGCATGGATTCTCTAACAGGGAGACGCATCCAGACTAAGCAGGACAAAGGTGTCCAGAAGCCGCAAAGGCAAGCACTTTATCGAGGGATTGAAAACCGAGAAGAGGTGGTAGGTAAAATCAGAAGCCTTCACACTGATTCACTGAAGAAGCTGGCGCTCAAGTGTGAAGACTTGTTCATGGCCGGACAAAAAGACCAGTTGCGGTTTGGAGTGGACAGCTGGTCAGATTTCAGGCTAACCAGTGACAAGCCGTGTTGCGAGGCAGGCGATGCAGTTTACTACCCAGCTTCTTATGCAAAAGATCCTCTCAACAATTATGCTGTCAAGGTAAGAGGGGCTTGAAAAAACATAACCCTAGATATCAGCAACAAAGTGTAACAACAATAACCATAATCTGCAACACAGCCAGTAGTGATATGTCCTACCGATGGAAGAGTGTGCTGCTTGCAGCTACACTGTGAAAAGCAATATTCCCAAGAGACAGCCTGTCTCTTCCTGCTATCAAGAACCATTTGTGGCATTGGTATCTGCTGTTTAAATTTCATCTGTTTTTACTGTAGCTCCAAAATTATTAGAAGAAAATCAAGACAACTCAGTCTTTACCATGGTCATTGTTTAATGAAATATTGAAGAAAAAGCTGTCATGTGTCAGCAGGTTTTTTTGAAACTTTCAGAAAGAAAATCCTTCAGTTCATCTGCATGTAAATGATACTATATCATCACTCTTAGGAAAGATTTCAAAGTTTTCCCTTTTCAGAGCCATGTGGTTTTAAATGTAAATTCTGGGCTAATATATCTTTATGTTCTCATACAAGGTCTTACATTTTCACCAGTGTTCATTACCAGCCTTTAAAAGCACTGTCTAGCCATCAATATTACCTTATAAGTTAGATCAAAAAAAAAAAAAAGTGGAGCTTGTCAGTATTAGTTTTGTGGCCTTTTACTAAACAAATGATTACTTTGTGTCTAGTTTATTCTCCAGCTAATACATAAAATAAATTAGATTTATTGCTAATGTATTAGTTGAGTAGTTGACAGCTATCTCACTGGATGTTGTTACTTACTGGACTTTCATATAGATAACTCTGAGCGCTGCATCTCAGCAGTGCTGAATGCTTATCTGGCAGGATGATAGTGAGATAGACAGCTGAGAGTCATAGCTCTGTCAGGCTTCCCGTGTGACCTTGAGCAAATCATTGAACTTCTGACTCCTTATGGAAACTGAGATAAAACATTTATTACATGGCAGAGGTGTGTGAGGCCTATTCAATTGTTCCTTACAGAGTATGTTGCCTTTCTCAGAAGGGTGGTGGTTTAGAGTAACAAAATATTACTACCACTCCTGCATGATTGTTTACAAGAAAGACATTTTAAAAAAAAAAAAGAAGTACAACTGATATGTTCTTCTGGAACTTGAAAAGGCATTTTTTTAAGGCAGATTTATGAGCATAACCATTTATAGTTCTTTAGTTATCAAGGGTTTCTTTTTGAAAAGATGTGAAATGAAATATGGATCTTTTGTGGATGCCACATCCAGAGGACAAAAGAGCTGAGAACCAGACCATAAACATATCTGGCAATGTACTCTAGGTGCAGAATCAACAGTCTGGCATTTCTGTTTGGGATTTTTTTTGGTTTTAATACTATGATGAAAAAATGGTTGCTCCTAGGACCCAAAGAGGTGGGGTTTTATATAGGCAGGTTGGGGTTATCAGTGAAGTGATTTCTCTATGCATAGTATGGATGTGCCCAGTATTCCCTGACAGGCAAGACTGTTTTTCTTATCTACTGTTCTCCTAAATAAATTTCTCTTGTAGAAAGTCAGTGGGAAGAAAAAAACAGCAATGTAGCATGGTCAGATATGTGGGTTTGGTTTGTTTCCCTCCCGCCACGTTTTGTGTAAACTAAATTACATAATCAACTACCTCCAACAAATAAGCTATGTATTTCTGCCATTTAAATCTTGTCCCCAAAACGAGATCACAAAAATAATGGGCTTAAAATTACTGGTGTGCCTAGTGAGTCCAATAGTCTTCCTGTTATTTTTTATCAAGTCTTAGAAATACACTTTGAAAGTGTATATGGAGCCACACCTTTGGACAGTGTAAATTTATGTAGCTCTTGAGTTTTGTAGAACTACCCAAGTAACAACTGGATAACAATTCAGACACTTACTAAGTTCTATGATTTTAATATTAGATTTGAGGGAAAAATGGGATAATGGGATTTTATAATATTTTCTCTTCGCAGAAAGCAAGAGATTCATCCCCAAATGGTGTTACAAGTCTTAATGCATGTCCAAAAAAATGACATTCTAATATTGTAGCTCCGAAAGTAGAATTACAAAAGCACTGTTAAAAATTATGCTTTAACCATTTGACTACTACTGAATTAAATTTAGAAGAATGAACCTTTTGTGCAGATGAATGTATCAGTGCACCTTTACATTTTGGTGGTATCACCAGCAAAAGATACTCAGATAAATTTGCTGGAGAACAATCACAACTTGGTCTGTTGATGTGGGTATTAGAGGAAGCATAGTTTATAGGGGTGTGTTGTTTCAAAGCATTGTATTATGGGTTTTGCTTTACTCTCACCTAATTTGCTAGTAAACATCATGTGCAAAAAAGTTGCAAGAATACATGTGGAAATTATTTTTACTGAAACAATATAAATAACATATATAAATTGTTTACTGTTGTAAATAAGTAGTGATCAGAAAACTACTTTTCCAAATGAAAAAAATGGAAATTCCCTTAGAAGAAATGTTTCCATAAAATTCCAGTCCCTGAGGTATCTTTCCCTCACTAAGTTAGAAATAGCACCTTCTAAGTAGTTGGTAGATCTGGGACAATATGGATAAACATTCCTTTAAAACCACAGTCTTATCAGTAATTCCAAATATGTAGTGGAAAGGTTGCAGGATGGTAAAAGCAGCAGAGAGTATCAGCTTTTTGTACAAAGTGGACTGGAAAAGTTCAGTTTTTAGAATCCCTACACAGACTAAATAAGGCAATGGTATGACAGGGATCTTTGTTAATAAAAAAAAAAAAAAAATTATATATATATATTTCT
>JANHGN010004203.1:0-43367 GCA_024605025.1 Megaceryle maxima | reverse complement strand
TCCCAAGTCCCTTTCCACAGGACTGCTCTCCAGTATATCCTCTCCCAGCCTGTACTGATAATGCTGGTTACCCTGGCCCAGGTGCAGGGCCCTGCACTTGGCCTTGTTGAACCTCATGAGGTTCACCTGGGCCCACTTCTCCAGCCTCTCCAGGTCCCTCTGGATAACATCCCCTCCCTCTGGCATGTCAGCTGCACCCCCCAGCTTGGTATCATCTGCAGACTTGCTGAGGGTGCACTCAATGCCACTGCCAATATCATTAATGAAGATATTAAACAACACTGGTCCCAGCATAGACCCCTGAGTGATACCACTTGTTACCTTCCTCCATCTGGATATCGAGCTGTTGACCCTCACTCTCTAGATGTGACCATCTAGCCAGTTCTTTATCCACTGATCAGTCCACCCATCGAACCCGTAATTCACCAACTTAAGGATGTTGTGGGGGACTGTGTCAAAGGCCTTGCAGAAGTCTAGATAGATGACATCCATAGGTATGCCCTTGTCGACTTATGCAGTCACTTCATTGTAGAAGGCCACTAGGTTGGTCAGGCAGGACTTGCCCCTAGTAAATCCATGCTGACTACATAGGATTACGTCCCTGTCCTCCATGTGCCTTAGCATATCCTCCAGGAGGATCTGTTCCATGATCTTCCCAGGCACAGAGGGGAGGCTGACAGGGTGGTAGTTTCCAGGGTCTTCTTTTTTTACCCTTTTTGAAGATGGGCACAGTGTTACCTTTTTTCCAGTCTCAAAGGACTTCACCTGACTGCCATGACTTCTCAAATATTACGGATATATCAAATATATGGATATATCAAATATTAGTCCTTTAGGTTCTTTTGTTAATGAGTTGGCCATAGGTATTGCAGGGCAGGAGAAATACAGAGGTAAAAGTAATTTATTTTCTTCGAAAGATCTGTCTGCACTTTATGGGATATAGTACAGTTCAGGCAGAAAATTCTTTTGTTACTGTGTCATGCTTTGTCATGCTGTGAATGGGAGAAGTACCATACATGGAGAAAGACAGGTTTCTCAGCAGCTTATTTGAGACTTTGCAGCCTACTTACATGGAGTTCAGTGGAGCAGCTCTGAATTTTGGCACAGCTTCATGATTTTCTAAAGCAGAAATACTTTGGCAAGCACTTTCTTGTTTACACCTAAAACAGCCCACAGGAAGGATGGAGAATGTGATGGGTGCTTACCTCCATTCCCTAGCTTTTGATGGTCTCATTAATATTTGCCTTTTAACATCATAGCTGATATTTAAAGAGCATTTGCTTTAAGATCCCTTCCCTGGAAGTGTCATATTTATGTGAAGAATATATTAAAAATGAAATCATGCTTAACTACAATATTGCACCATAATTTTTATTTCTTTCACTATTGCTCTGGGCTAGGTATGCTCACACAAGGAGTTTGTACAGACCAACTGTTCAGCAGCAGTTGCTTGACCAGTAGTGTGGTCCCCAAAAGAGAATTAAGCTATTTCTTGATGCTCGTAGCATCCAGTTGCCTTTGTCAGAGCCTGTGACACAATTCCTGGTTGGTGCAAGGTGAAAAGCAACCTTGGGACTTGTTACCAAAGCTTCAGTTGGGAATTTGAGATGCGCAGTATGCAGAGGGATTTGGACAGGCTGGAGCCATGGGCTGGGGTCAGTGGGCTGAGGTTTAACAAGGCCAAGTGCCAGGTCACGCACTTTGGTCACAACGACCCCAGGCAACGCTGCAGGCTTGGGGAGGAGCGGCTGAAGAGCTGCCTGGGGGAAAGGGACCTGGGGGTGCTGGTGGTCAGCCAGCTGAACATGAGCCAGCAGTGTGCCCAGGGGGCCAAGAAGGCCAACAGCATCCTGGCCTGGATCAGAAATGGCATGACCAGCAGGAGTAGGGAGGTGATTGTGCCCCTGTACTTGGCACTTGAGAGACCGCACCTTGAGTACTGTGTCCAGCTGTGGGCACCACGGTACAAGAAGGACATGGAGGTGCTGGAGCGCGTCCCGGGCAAGAGAAAGGCAAGGAAGCTGGTGAGGGGTCTGGAAGGCATGCCTGAGGAGGAGAGGCTGAGGGAACTGGGCTTGTTTAGTTTAGAGGAGACTGAGAGGAGACCTTCTTGCTCTCTACAGCTACTTAAAAGGAGGTTGCAGTGAGGCTGGTGTTGGTCTCTTCTCCCAAATCACTAATGATAAAACAAGAGGAAATGGCCTAGAGTTGCATCAGGGGAGGTTTAGATTAGATATGAGGAAGAAATTCTTCACTGAGAGGGTGGTTAGGCACTGGAACAGGCTGCCCAGGGAGGGGGTGGAGTCACCATCCCTGGAGGTGTTTAAAAAACGAGTGGATGAAGCACTTGAGGCTATGGTCTAATGGATAGAGAGATTGTCAGGATGAAGGTTGGACTTGATCCTCAAGGTCCTTTCCAACCCTAATGATTCTATGATTAGGAGCAATCAGCATCTGTATTCTTTTTGGAGTCTGCTCAAGGCTTCTCAAAAATTTAAGAAAATTTATTTTTACAGCCTGAGAGTTTATTTAACAAGCAAACAAGCCCCTGATACACTCCAACAGACCCTATCCAGGGACAGCTATCACCTTCAGCCCTATCCTCACTTGGCTTTCCTGAAATTCTCTCACCAGAGCTCCAGACCACAAAACATGCTGGCAATTAAAAAACATCACCTCTTTTCTGTTTCCACATTTACGAGAAACAGGTTCAACTAAGCACTGCTCTGTGCTAATACAAGTCAGTGCTCCTCATCACTAGCTGTGGAATACACAACTGTTATATTACAAGGCATCACTCAAGTTTCTTTAACCACCCATGAAGCACCAGAATTAATTAAAGGAAAGAAATGCATCCTCCCTAAAGACTCCCAAGACTAGGACTTGACCAGACACACAAGCACATGCTTTAACACAAAAAGCTTTTAAGAGTTACACCAACTGCTTAGCAGTGAACACAAGAGCTAAAACCAAAAGCAAACAAAAACCCCACATCAGACTCAACTATCTGTATTTTCATTTGTTTCTTCCATGGAACTTACCTTTTAAAAATGTTCTATTTAGCATACAACAAGCATGGCCACCAAGCAATGTTAATCTCTTCTATGATGTAGTTTTACCCTCATGTAAACCTGACAAATGCTACCAGGCCTTATTCAGTTATCGTACCTGAGATACTCCTGCTCTGGCCTGATGAGCTTTCTTCTGGTCACCCCAGTTTCCAGTTGCCAATGAATACTTCAAACCATCTGAAATAATTCTTGTTTTAATTGCCAGTTCCAAGTTGAAATCTTTCCCCCTGTCAATAAACTTTTGCGCATATATTCTCACTTCCTTCAGCAAATTCTTAAACATTCTGTAGAAGAAGATGCCAAGAAACGGGATTAAACAGTACTCCAGCAATTCCACCTTATCAGCACTATTTAGAAAAAAAATGACACTAGCTTCCTGAAAAGATCCAGGCTATATTGCCAAAGACTGGCTATCAGACACAACACAATAGTCTGATTGATTTAGAATCATTGTTGGCAATGCTTCTACCATTAATTATCTCTGAAGTAAACATATATATTATAGTTACCCTCTGAACAGGAAAGCTAACAGTGGCCCAGCCAAATCCAGTCTTTTGTTGCCATAATGATCTCTGTCATCGAGCTCTCTTCTTCCCAGTGCTGCCAGCAACAATCTGTGAACCATATACCTAAGCAAATAAGACAGCTTATGTTTTAAACTGACAGGAGACATTCACAACAAAAATTATATGCTTTCATAGATAAAATCAATGAGCTGTTTCCTAAAGGATGGCCATTTTACATCTTTAGGATAGTGCTGTCCTAAATCAGACCTCTTCAGCATGTATGTCCTTAAATGTGAATGACACACTGAAAGCTCAGGTAGCTTCAGAGATAGCAATATTTACATCATGATGGCAATGCATCTTCTGCTACCTCTGTCCTGTACTATGATATGGGCTACATTTAAGCACGGGATCAGGTGTAAAATGGTAAGTGCCCTGGTTCATTTGTGTATCAATAAGCAGTGATGAAGTGGATGTGCTAATAGTTTTAAAGAGTGGGTTTACATTACAAACAGCTTCTCAGTAGTTACCTACGCATTAGTTATCAACCTCTCTATGTTGTTCATGCAAGGCAATGCCAAAAAGTAATTTATCACTATTATCTAACTTAAGACCCAGAATGTGTTTTTATAAACATCTGCATTTTCTCAGCTATGAAAACATAACAGGGCCCTGAAGTTTATCACTGAGTATCGAGAAGACTAGTTAAAAACAACTTCCATTCAGTGCATTCTTCGAACCATATACATGTGAACAAAATCTGTATTCAGGGTCCATGTGCAGATTTATCAGAAAATAATTAACATACCCTAGAAAATAGGCCTTTTTGGTTTCACAGAAGTCACTGACACCAACATGTGGGAGCATTTCTTTCTGCAAAACTTCTTTAGCATACTTGATTCTCTTCTCTTTGGTGACACCTGGCTTTGCACCTCTCGATCCAATGAAGTTTAGAGCAACATTTTGCTCCTGAATAACAAACGCTTCATCCAGAGAAGGTTTGACCTAATGCACAAAATACAGCAAAATCCTGTAGCACCCAGTGCCTGTTGGAGTTGAAGGAAACCATGCACTAGTTTGCTGATGATTCTTTGCAGGAACTGCTATTCAATTCTTCCTGGCTTGCTATAGTAGCTCTTTCAAGAGCAGCAGAAAACAATAATAGATCATGTAGGAAGCACACACACAAAAAAAATACATTTCAGAAAGTAGTTCTCATTCAAGTACATTCTAGGCCTGTTGCCAGTTCATGTATAAACTGGGATTTTACAATACCAAGTCAATGGCAGCAGGCTAAGACCCTACCTCTCCAAATACATAGTAACTCTTTGAAGTTTCCACTGCACTCTGTTCACTCAAAATACTCATTAGAACAGGTTTAGGCAGAGAACCTTTGACATCTCTAACAGGTAACCTACAAAAATAATAAAGCAGTAAGTTACAATTGGAAAATGAACAATACTTCAAGTGATGGTTATCTACACCTACATGACACCAGATGTCAAGCCAGAAAACAACTTATTTAACATAAATTACCATTTCCATCATTTCTGGATCTTCAAAATCATATATGATGTGCTCTAAAATGTCCCTGTCAGACACAAAGCCTAGTGCACGAAAGACAATTATGATGGGGACTTCTTGCTTGATATATGGCAAAGTTGCTACAATGCGCTGACCAATTGCACTCTTCTTTGCACCCTGAAAAGATGAAGGAAAACATACATTAATTTGAAACGATCTTGCCTTTAAATAAAAATTTCTTTCTGGATTTAGACAATACAGCCTAAGTGTATTTATTCAAGCACCAGAGGGACTTCTCAGAAGGCCAGGTAAGCAGCTACTCTAAAACCTTACTCCAGCATTGACTCATTCATTATTATTAAAAAAGATTTCTAACTTTAGAGGTCTGCAAAAACTTGGAAGATTTTTGCTGGTACAGAGGAATGTAAATAATACTACTAGTTCACCTGTATGCATCATTTCTCTCCCTTCCTGTATTTGCAAAGAGCAATTCTATCCACCTCCAGCTTTTCTTCTGTCAGCTTAAGCCCAGCTTTTCTAGTCCACTGTGTAAGTTTCCCCATCCTTGCAATTATTCGAGTAGCTGCTCCCCTCCATCCCAGAAAGAAACACACACTGTGGGGGTGCAGAGAGACAACCACTCAAGAGTGCCCCAGCCATCAGGAGCAAGAGTGGTGTAAGGCTTCTATTCAAGCTACTCTTGGAACATGTTTGGGAATTTCCAAACATTGGTGGAATGGCAAACGAGTACTGACACCTTCTGCTTTTCAAGATACAAACAGCACTCATTTCCCTCACAGATGGCACTATTAGGTGCCAAATATGAATTAGTTTATGGCCTGAAAAAACACATCTAAACACTAGCTTGGCTATCAGCAAAGGCAGGGTCCATGCTCCTATTCCTGTTCTCAAAAAACCACGATGCAGCTTGTTTGGACCTCCTAAAAACTCATTTACAGTAATTCCAAAAATATATTTTAGCTTCACCCTAAAACCTGCTACAAATTGAGTCTTCATTTCAATACTCCAATTATTTGTCCCAGAGACAGGCATAATCTATGACAAACAGAATATATTTTCATTTAATTTTATCTTCTTTACAACTCAGCATCAGAAGAAATTTCTTCTCACAATCCCAAAAGTAAATGAGATGAAGAGACAGGACAGTAACAAAACTCCTAAACCAATCTTTACTGTAAGCCCCTGGGCAGGGGTTACTATTGCTTAGGCATACCTGTCCACCTCTGGCCAGCATGCTAACCCATATAGTACTTGTCGGTCGAGAGGAATTTTCCAGACAAGATCTACACTCTCCTGTGTAGGCGTATTTTGAATCTTTCTTTGCAAACACATACACTGTGTTTGTAGCCATTTTCTCTTGAGCAATCAGAACCTGTGTTAGAAAGAAGGACACCAGTAAATAACTGACAGAGGGGCATGCTGAAAGTAATAGGTACAGTGTGTTTCTACTATTCTTCTAGAAGCCTTCTGTTTAAGAAGATTACACAGCATGAAGTCAATTTGCCAAACTCGGATTATACTCTATGTTCTAAACTCAAGGTCTTTAAGCAAAACATACTCCTAGTTAAGATAGAATAACCAAAACATGAGACTCTGAGAATACCATTCTCTCTGATGTACTTACTGCATCTGCTAGCTGTGCTGAGACATTTTTGTTAGCTTTAGGCACAATACTGATAAAGTAAGCATTTCACTATCTGTTTACCAGGCCAACACACTACGGGGGTGTTTGAATTTAAATGCCAGCTGCAATGGTCAAAGCCAGACTGATTGATTTTTTTTTTCCCCCTAATAAGAAAAATACAATTCTCTGTCTTTTGCCGTGTTTACCCAGGTGTCAGTCACAAAAACAAGGCAGGCACAGGCACAAAGAGGATATGATTTGCTAAAGCTGAATCCACAGCAGTAGAGAGAAGAACCTGTTCTTATAATAAAAAGCATTTACAGAGCTATAAACAAACCGGAGGAGACACTGAATGAAGTATCACCTTATTTCAGAGTGCGTGCTGCTCTGCAATATTAACCATTTAAATACCTATAGCACTTTGTGGCATTCAGTGCAAAACAGGTCATGAAACTGAAGAAGGGAAACATGGCTCGGAGAAGAACAGGTGTCTTGAAAAATTCCTAACAGAGCACCACAGTAACTGCGATACACTGGCATAGAAATGCTCACGCTCCTGGCAAAGCAGAAGGAAACAAGTAACAGAACTTTCTATGTCTGTAGAGATGGCTGTGCAAGATATAATCCCTTACCTTTTCTGATCCATTAATGATAAAGTAGCCACCAGGATCCAGCGGGCATTCATTCAGTTCACAAAGATCACGGTCAGTTAAGCCATTCAATAAACAGTAAGTTGAACGTAACATAATAGGAATTTTTCCTATAAAAGTTTTCTGATGCTGTGTCTGTAACTGATCTTCCCCTTCCTTAATAACTGTTTTTGTTATATCCACATACAAGGGGGCTGAGTACCTACAGAATAAAACCACCAATGTGTTATCTGTCAGCTATTCCTTGAGGTTGTACAGAAGGATAATGAATGCAGTGCAATTATTCAAGCACTCACTGGTATATTAAGCATGATTAGCAAATCATCAATCATTGTCTTGATGTAACCGCTAGACATCAAAGTTTAAATAGAGCAGTAATTATTACATTTTTAAGGCATTACTAAATCAAAGAGACCATCAATTGAGAATGCAGAGACAGTCCCTCCTTGTATTTATTCACTACAGCATTTGTTCTTACGTAAGGTTTCTCAGTCTGGCTTCATTGGGCATCATGGGTGATGGTGCTCCATCTCTTTCCCAATGTGTAGGTTTGGAGAGATAGATTTGTTCAAACTTCAGCAGATACCGGGGCTGGAAAACAAGAAGAAATTTACCTGCATTAGAAGAAACAACTACTTTTGTTCAAGAGAGGTTCTAGAGCTTAATTACTCAATGCTGCCACATGTCCTCAGCTCAAAGTTTGGAAACAATCCCTCTTCAGATGACTAGTTTAAAAACAAACAAACAAACGACTCAAGAACTTTCAGCAACTTCTAAACACCTCATTAATAAAAAAAAAAACCCAGAGGAAATTCAAGGGTCAAAACCATTAGTAAGAGAAGAATAAAGTACCTAAAATAACCTATAAAATAGCTAACAAACTCTAAATCTGTAATCTGCAAATATGCCTCACATATGCCTATTTATATACGTATTATCTAAGGAACGTTAGATAAAATGATTAGTTTTTACAAGACAAAAAGATGAATCTGCCCCAACACATAAGATGAGATAGCTGACATAGCAAAAAAGGCGCAAGTTTTTGTAAAGCTTTGCTGCCATACATAAACCATCAAATCTAACAGCTTTTAGTTCCACAGAAATCCTTTCACATGTTACAGTGAAATCATAGGCATGAAAGGACAGATACCCTTCAACTACAGAGCAATTCTCAGGATCTTCATTTTGCTCCAAGAGACACTCACCCCCTCAGAATTCTACTGCAACAAAATTTAGAGCCTCTGGGTCACTTAAATCAAAAGCCTTGCACTTCAAATAAAGGGGCAAAGTTTTAAA
This sequence comes from Megaceryle maxima, assembly GCA_024605025.1. NCBI lineage: Eukaryota > Metazoa > Chordata > Aves > Coraciiformes > Cerylidae > Megaceryle > Megaceryle maxima. The sequence continues at coordinate 34,675 of JANHGN010004203.1, read as the reverse complement.
CCAATACTCTTATCAAAGCACATTTGTGTATCTGGTAGAGGGGCCTAGAACTTAAAAGGAAGAAAGCAGTTACGCAACAATAGCTTTAAGTGTTTTGTATGTGGGGACTCAAGTTCTGGTGCACAAGCATGCCAAGGCAACCTGGCTCTTGGCCTCCTTGCATGGAAAAAGGCCTAGAGATGTGCCACTCTACTCACCAAGTGTTCCCTCACAGACCAAAATCTGGAGGGGTAGAGGAACATAAGCAAATCATCAGACCTGCACATGTACAAGCTGTTGCCTTACAATGCCTGACTGCATCCCTTTGAAGAACAGAAGCCAACATAAATAAAGAACTACAGTGCTGCTGCCCCAACTACATATCTGTCTAGAAGCCAGCTGAGAATATCTACTACTAAAACAAACTCCAATTCCACGCAGGCGTTTTACGTATCACAGCCATAAGGACTCTGCTGTAGCATACCACCAAAGCAACATTTGCCCTAGCAGAGCAAGCTCCAAAGCAGAGAAAACAAAGACAGATTATGGTTTATGACACAGGTGCTTTTAGCCTTTCTAAAACATATTTTCAAAGTTCTCATATTCATCCCTTTCTCTGGACTCATTATTAAACGCAAAGGTGCAAATCATCCATACCATACATTTTGTCTTACACAGAGCCACAGAAGCAACCTTCTTAACATCTGCAGTGTGTAGTTTTGTTTCCTCTAGAAATTAAACAGATTATTGAATCAATTGACAAAAAAACCCCTCAGCTTTCAGACAAACTAAAGTGTCATTGCTACTCCATCCACAAAATATACTGAAGTATAGTCAAGCCTTCCGTAGTGAAGATATTCTCTCCTATGTATTACTAACCAAAACAGCTACTGGAGAAGGGTAACTGTTAGCAATAACTGAAAACACAGCAAGCTGGGTAACACCAGTACCTCAGATGATTCTATAGGATCAGTAAAGACCTGAATCATCTGAAAGGACCTAAAACCAATCCAATTTTTAAAAAGGGCACAAAATCTTCCTATAGTAGTAGGTGGCAGTCTCTTGCTGGTAAACAGCTTGTAGGTCAAAAAAAAAAAAATCTCTAAATTCTTACTCAAAAAAAACCCTTTTCTCCTGGATTTGCAGCAGTAGCCATATATGGTACCAAGTTTCCCAAGTTTTCATGCAAATGCGCTCAAGAACATGTTTACCATAATTACTATCTTTGAGCATGGCTGATAAACCCCCTGATAGGCTATAAATTGCCCACATTGCCTTCACAATTTGAGGCTGAGAAGCAAAGGGAAAAAGAAACAAAAAGTCAAATTAGTCCAATACACTCAGCCTTCTTAAATTAAACCAGTATCTTCAAATGGGGTAAGAATTTGTCTGCAAGTGACCCTGAATGAAAAAGACTTTTCTTTTTCTCCTATCTAAACCACTTACAAAAAAAAATTAATTAGATCAATAAGTATAAACCAACCTCTCTGATTTGATTAAGTAAAATACAAGCTTTTGGGTAAGAAGCAGCCAAGTATGCACTGTGCTTGCAATCTGAACCATAACCATATATGGGACATACAGCAATTAAAGAATTGCACAGCACAATATACGTGGAGTAACAGAAAAAAACATCAAGGAAAACTACAGTGCGATAAATGTTGATGAAGTGTTTGTTTAAAAAAGAAACTAAAAGACATCTCAGTTACTCTCACTACAGGATAGTTATTCACCTGCAAAAAAATACAAACCACAAAGGATCAGTCAAAACATGTAATAAATTCAATTCTCAGATGTTCTAAAGTTTCTTTCTAGCTCTACAGAGAAGCAGCAACACAGCAACTGAGAGCAGGGGAATGGATCACTTCTGCAACAGGGATAACACCACATGGGGGAAAGGATGAAAGCACCACAGCCACTGAAGGTGTACACTCACTGCAGAAGAGCCATCACACAGCACAGACCTTAGTCAATTTGTTCTCCTTGGTGCCAATGGACGATGAGGAGTGATGGCACCCTTTGAAAACCACGACCTAACTTCGACCAAAGAAAGCTAACAGAGAACTTTTCAGACATAAATCTTTCTTGCCATGGTAAAGCTACTGGAAGTCAAAATCCCACCAAAACATAATTGCTTTCTGCTACCCGAGTTGCTTTACTACATCCCTGTCAGTGCAGTTTCACAGAGTAAGTGGAAACACGAGCTGCAGCAGCCAATTGTTTGCGGTTATTTCTCAACCCAACCCATCAGCAAGAAAGAGTAACTCTACAGGAGGGAAGTTCAATTCCATGGATAAGAAAGCTCTTGCATGTGTTTATCAGACATATATCCAACTATCTGGAAAACTGGCCATGTACCTCATAGACTCCAAAGAGTTCATACTTCTGTCCTACTGACTGCATGAGCAGCATCATAACTCAGATGTATTTCCATCTCTTGTGACAAGGGCTGCATAAAACCTAAGAACATTCTGCATTGTAAAAACACACCACTTCTGCCCACGGTCTCCACTTACCGGCTCTTCTACTTCTCCTGTGGCATGCTGGGCTTCAGCTTGTAAATCAATTGGTGGAGCATCTTCAACAATTCTCTGCACAGACATCTGAATAAACTCATCAAAAGAATCCAATTGTTGCCTGACTAAACCCTTTTCATCAAAATAGGAGCTAAAAAAAAAAAAAAAGTGAATTAATGAACAAGAAATCTAAATGTATATACTTTATACATCAACAAGCTTCAGATGTATTTATTACAAAGCCTTCAAAAGCCACAGAATACAGTACAGAATCAAATGTATTCGCTTTTCCCAAAGCATGAATTTCAAACACAGGTGCTCAAAAAATGCTAAACAGTTCTTTCTGAAGGCACAGACACTATAAAGGGATAGACTTGCTGCCACCTCTTGGCTAATCCATAGCTGTACACAAACATTAAATTAGAAAGGAAACATGACCAAAACCTCAGTAAAAGCAATTTCAGCTAACGTTTTCATCAATGTATGTAAATTACTTTGCTTTAACTAATTTTCCAAGCTGCAGTAAACTGAGCGCGTGTTCTTAAGTCAAGGTAATCTCTCAGAACTTTTCTGAGCTTGGGTGCCTTCTGTTCCAGACATACAGAGTTCTTAATCCCTAATGACAACCCTGCTGTTTCTGCTTCAAGTCCTTCTGCTCCCAGAGGGATAAATTTAGCATAACCAAGCCCGTGGCTTCCATGCCATACTGCTAGCAACCTAGGTGTCACCTGTAAAATCAAGAACACATATACTGAAGCATTAAGAAAAATTAGTTTTAAAAAGTCACCTAATAACGATCCAGCAGGCTTCCTGCCATAAATCGGGTGTGATTTCATCATCATCTTCATCATACTGCATATCTGCCAGAGAAGCACAACGCTTAAGCTAGGCCCCAGGTGTCTCCCGGGGGGTGAGGGGGGTGGAGGGGAGAGAGGCTGGCACACGGCGAGCTGAGGAAACCTCCCACCACCCCAGAAACGACCCTGGGAAACGCCACCGCGCCTGGAGTAACCCCCGTCCCCGCCGCTTTCGACGGGCCCTGCGACACCCCTGCTCCCCCCTCGGCCAGCTGAGCCAGCGAGGAAAATGCCCAGCAAGGAACGGCCGTCAGCCGCGGAGTCCTCACCTTCGTCCGCGTCGTACATGATGGCGGCAAGAAGAGCCGCGGACGGCGGCGACCGAGAAGGAGGTTCGGAGAGCGGCGGGGCCCGGCACCGAGCACCTGAGCGGGCGGGAAGGCTGCGGAACAGCGCATGCGCGGGACGGGGAGAAGAAGGCTGCGCGCGCCGTCTCCCAGGAGGCAGCGGGGTGGCGGAACGCGGATGTTAAGCCCCGCCCACCTCCTGCCGGCCCTGCCATGCGCCGCTTGGTCCTGGCCCCGGCCCTTTTGGGCCGCCTGGCCCGCGCCTGGCCTTGGGCAGCGGTGTCACGGCGCGGGGCGGCGGCGGCCGCCAGTGGCGAGGAGGAGCGGTTTGTCTTCCTCGAGTATGAGCCGGAGCCGCGGGAGGGGGAAGCGGTAGCGGCAGCAGCTGCAGCAGCAGAAGCAGCAGCGACGCCTTGTCGGGTGCGGGAGCCGGGCAGGAAGCGGTGGGAGTGGGGCCTGTCGGCGGCAAGGAGCCACAACCCCTCGGTGCCGTCGAGCGGCGTGAGCTGCTCGGGCTGCGGGGCCGAGCTGCAGTGCCGCGATGGCGCGGCGCCGGGCTTTGTGCCAGCGGAGAAGTACCAGAGCCTGTCAGAGGGTCCGGCTGGCGTGGCGGGGCTGCGGCACGCCGTATGCCAGCGGTGCTGGCAGCTGGCTCACCATGGCCGCGCCCTGGGGTTGCGGCTGCCGCCCGAGGAGCACCGGCAGGTGGTCAGCGCCGCTCTGCGCAGCCCTCTGCGCCACGGCCGCGGCCCGCTCCTTCTATACATCCTCGATGTGCTGGAACTGCCCGATCCGGTGCTGCCCCAGCTGCTGGGGCTGCTGAGCCCCGACGTTCCTGCCGCTGGGCTGCTGGTGGTGGGCAACAAGGTAGACCTGCTGCCCGCCGACTCCCCCGGGCACCTGGCACGGCTGCGGGAGCAGGTGGTGGCGGCCTGTGCCAAAGCTGGCCTGCATGGTGCCCCGCTGGTGGACGTCCGACTGGTGAGTGCCAAGACGGGCTTTGGCCTGGAGGGGCTAGTCAGCCGGCTGCAGCGGTCCTGGAAGTGTGCCGGAGATGTCTACCTCCTCGGTGCCACCAACTCTGGCAAGTCAACGCTTTTCAACACCCTGCTGCACTCTGACTACTGCAAGACCCATGCCCCCGACATCATCAGCAGGGCCACCGTCTCTCCCTGGCCAGGTTAGGGGTGCCACTCTTCCCATCGTGGTAGGGGTCACATCAGGTGCTTCGAGGCCAGGTAGCTCTGGGCCTCCTGCAAAGCCACCCTGGGGTTGTGGACAGTGAGCTTCAGTGCTGTGCAGTGCTTCTAGTTGTCACCTTCCTCAGGGTTGCAAGGGTGGAAGGTGTGTACAGGGATTGCTGCGCATTTCATAGCGCTAAGGGGGCTGGTGATCCAGAGCAGGCCTGTGTGCTCACCTGTCAGTGGACATGGTACCCAGTCTGCGTGCCTTGCCATCTCCTTTTCAATTAGAGGTGCTCTCCAGTCTAGAGACACCCAGGAGGTGGACTGGTGAGCGCCTATAAAACAATTGTAGCACAAACCAAGCTGCCTGGAGGTGGTACTTGCCTGGGGTATATTAAGTCAGTCTTAGCATCACTTTGCTTTGAGACCCATTTCATCAAGCCAAGGTAAGAACAGATCTCAAGCAGATGGATGCCTCTTTTCAGCTGCCTTGGCTGGGGAGGCTAAGGACTTTTGGAGCAACTGCAGTTCCACCTCCCACTTTGTAGTACTGGGTTTCACCCAAAAGTTGGAGAAGCAATTTTTTTTTGTTTTCCTTCAGAGCTTACATGTGCCAGGTAGTCAGAGGTCCAAATCTGCCTTCTCCTTTTTTCCAGGAACAACCCTGAACCTATTGAAATTTCCAATTATTAATCCTACATGTGACAGAATATTTCGAAGGCAGGAGAGGTTGAAAGAGGAGGCAACAAAAACAGAAGATCAGTTAAGCAGTGAAGAAAAAAAGCACCTTAATTACCTTAGAAAACAAGGCTACTTAGTAGGTGAGTATTGCCTGAGTAAAGGTTTTGCCTCCCTGCCCTGACAGAAATACTGTGTTACACAAAGGACTATTAATGCCTTAATTTGCTGTAGAATCCAGTTGGTTTTGGCAAGTAATTTATTGCCACTCTCACTCATTAGAAATAACTAATTTCATTTAATTACTGGAAGAATGTGTTGTCTGTAGTAGCGATAAAAAAATCCCAAACTTACTTTAAAGTTATTTTGACCAGTTTTTGGTCCCTGTGTAGTGGGTGCAAGACCTCTAGCTCCTCTGTAAGTAGCATCATCAGGTTGTTTTTTTTTTTTGAGTACTTATTTTTCTGCTGTTGTAGTAGCATTGTAGAGGTTTCCTCTGTGCAGTGCACCTCCCACCAGCATTTGCTAACCTAGTTCAGATAGCTTAGTGGTGTACGCTGATACTGTGTTATAGTCCACCTCTTGATTCCAAGAGGAAGGAAAGAAGTTTAATTTTTAAATAACCACATTTTAGCTGCAGTGGACAGTGGTTGTACATCATTTTAAGATCAAGATGGAATTGCCAGAAGAAAGCTCTGATTTTCAAATAACTCTCTGTTAGGCAGTTTAAGGCACTGAAAAAAGAAGGCAGCCCGCTTTACTGTAGAATGAAAATTGTGGAGTGTCTGATCTGGTCCCTGCTGAGGTTTTGGAGCTTGAGGAGTGCTAAGCAAGAATTACAGAAGGGATTTTTTTTTTAGCATCTTGGCTTTTGAACACAGAAATGTCTTGCCACGTAGCATCTTTATCACCTTTATATTACCAGTGTGCATCCCCTTTAAACAAGGAAAGGGACAGATGTCCGACTGAAGGAAAGGCAAAGTCAATAAATTAATTATGATAAAACCTTTCCTTTTAATCCAGGAAGGGTTGGAAGAACGTTTCAATGGCAGAAGTCTCGCTCCGTGGTTGAGTTTGACCCTGATGTGCTCTCCTACAGCATAGATGAAGATCCCAGACATACCCCTAAGAAGCATGAGAAAAGGGAGGAGTTCACCTACAACGAGGTGAAGGATGCTCGCTGGTGTTTTGACACACCAGGGATTATAAAGGAGAACTGTGTAGGTACTCCAGTGGTGCTGTGTTTCAGAGTAGCAGGTTTGGGAGGACTGCTCTGCCTTAGCTGTGTATGTGAGAGAGTATTTCTGCTGCAGTTCTGGGGTCAGGATTCTTTTGGTTCGGGCACTTGTGTTAAAATACGGTTTGCATTTACTTGGGGAGGGTTCGTTGTGTTAACGCTGTTTCATTTCTGAGTAGTGCGTGATGTGATCTTCGCAAAGGAACTGTATGACTGCACCAACAAATAGTTTTAATACCTAGATGAAAGGAAGTAAGCAATAGTGCTCTAAACAAGTTTCTATTATCATCATCCAAGGAAGTTTGCACTTTTCTAGCTCTATCAGCCTACTGGAAAAGGAGCTTATGAGGATAACCAGTGTTGTGTTACTGAACCAAGTCTTTGAGAGCCAGTGCTGATATAGTGCAAAAAAGGTAATGTTTTGATTTTTTAATCACTTTGACTTGCAGCTTTGCATAAATATCATCTTTTTGGGACAAATAAAAGCTATGAGGAGAAAGTTCTGAAGAGAATGAAGTTCGAGAGCTGTACTGAGACTGCACAGCTCAAGTGCAGATGCTGCTTTCCTGAACACTGGAAAACTACTGGTTTTCTAGTAGATAAGTTTGCCAGATTGTAGACCACTTTACGGTGGCACTTTGCTCCCTGATGGCCAGTGTCAGGGCAGTCATCAGCTTAGAGACCTGTTTTGGTACCTGGTGACTGGACATGTTCTTCCTCTCTTCTGAAGCTGAATGAGTATAGAAGACAAGTGGGCTTTTCTGCATCCAGAACTACTTGCTGCCGTTTCTGATCTTGATTATCCTTCCTGTGCCTTTGGAGAGCTACATGCCAAGTTTACGATCACATTTTGTTCCTGCAGTCAATGTTCAATCTGACTGGAGGACAAGCAGACTAAGTGGCAGGTTTTGGTAGGGGAGATTTCTAGTTATGAGCAGGTTTGTTGGTTTGTTTTTTTTTTTTGGAAGAAGAGGGAAGGAAAGTGACTGTTGGCACATGATGAGATTAAATATTTGTTCTTATTCCTTGGAGGTTTGTTTTTAGCTCTTTCCTCATGACTTCTTCCAAAGCCAAACTTCTGGAAAGCTTAGGAAAGGTTTACTGATCACTCAGATTTTGGTTCAAGCGTTGTCAAACACAAGGACCTGCAGCTAGCAGGGCAAAGTCTCCTTGTCTTTTGGACTCTGAGTTGAAGGCTGCCCTGACTTTTAAGCTAAAGATTGCCTGTGAACATAGGAAGAGCATTAGGGGTTCTGACTGCACTGCAACCCGTGTTAGTTCAGTCTTTTAATGCTGAATTGAGATTAATCCTCATGGCCAGACTGCTACAAACTTGTATTTGCATGACTCTGGCATGCCTGGGGGGCACAGCTGGAAGCATTTCTGCTGTCAGTTCCCTGTATTTAGGAAAGAGAGACTATCAACCAGGACACTAGTTGTTTCTTTCAAGGCCCTGCTTCCTGAACTTCTGCACCATCACGCTATTTCACAGCTGGGTTTGAACAGTGCTTTCTGTAGAAAGTGATCTCACCACTGTGGCTGCAGCACTGCTAGTTCAGTCAGTGGCTTTTAAGTAGACTTTGGAGTGGATTGTTTCGCTGAAACAGGCGAGACAGTTAAGCCAGAGGATGGAGAGGAAGACAGGCTGCAGGAGCATTTGGGAGCTGTCACAGAGAGGAGAGCTTGTTTCACTGCTCAGAGTAGGGATCCATGCTGTGTGGCAGGCTTGTCATCCTGTAGTTTCAGTTGTTTTGACAGTGTGATCCAGTACTTTTCTCTCAGGCAGATAGTTTTCTGCTGGTATTGATTTGGTATTTTACATCACTGCCCAAGTGGAGTGACTGAAATGTCATTGCCAAAGGTTGTCTCCAGTACTGCACATGCCTGCACTCATGCTAAAGCACAGTAAAGCTTGGGTGAGCTTGTTTCAGCCAGACCCAGGATTCCCAAAGCTGTGGTCCAACGGGCTCCTGGCAGATGTTACACTTTATCGACCCCACTTTGCTGCGGAGATTGGTAACATAGAATTGTAGAGTGGTTTGGGTTGGAAGGGACTTTAAACGTCATCTAATCCAACTGCCTGCACTGAGCAGGGACATCATTAACTAGATCGGGTTGCTCAGAGCCCCATCCAACTTGATCTTGAGTGTTTCCAGGGATGGGGTTTCTACCATCTCTCCGGGTGGATATCCCAGGTAGGAACATCCCTACCTCCTCCTATTTCTCACTTACTATGTGGATCAGAATTGAACTGTTCTGTTGGATGTTCTTCACACTCTTGAACTTTTTCCTCTATCAATATAATGTCAATGTTAATTTCACTGTCCCCATTGAAACATCTGGACTGAGTTACAGCGGTACAATTTATTTTGCAGGTTTTAAATCTCCTGACAGAGAAAGAAGTAAAGATGGTTTTGCCAACACAGGCCATCATTCCACGGACCTTCATTCTCAAGCCAGGAATGGTCTTGTTTTTAGCAGCCTTGGGACGTGTAGACTACTTACAGGTAAGGGAAGGAAGGATTTTTGTGAGCGGCTGCTTCATCTCTTATTATAGTACCAGATAATAAAAGGTAGTTTTTCTAGACACTTTCTTTGCTGCTTTTGAGACAATGAATAAAACACCACGTAAAGCCAAAATGCCTTGGGATGGGGAGTTGCAGTTGAAAGGTTTGGTACTTGTTACCAGAATGTAATATTTTATATTGTATAATGACAATGGCTTTTGAATGCTGACAAATGCGTGCAGCCTAATGTGTTTCACATCACATGCAAAGGCACAAGGGAGAGAGGGAGGAGAGAGGTGGAATTAACTAGAAAAATAGGTGGGTTTCCTCCTTTCTGTGTTTCATGAAAGCTGTCTGCCAAGAGTAGAGCATGGGCATTTTTCTTTCCTGACCTCTGAAGAATTTGCCCAAGGAAGCAATTAAATGTACAAGTATTTTACTTTCTGTAAAAATATTTTTAAAAGGTGCTTTGTGTATGTCCCCCTATGCCAGTTTCTTCCATGTATTAGGAATCTCATGGCATACACCTTTATTGAACAGTGTGGAGCTGACCTCCCATGATGATTCCTCTGGAAGAGGTGGTTTCTTCCAGATATGGGTCTGTCATTTACAGTAATGCCTTCCTCATTAGGTTGCCCCATTTTGGGAAGGATGTGTGTGTATGGCTATTCCTTTGTTTCAGTCAGCTTTCCAAGGTCAGCACAGAAATGTTGAAATGTACTTTGCTGAAGGTACTCTTGACCTGATGAAAGAAAAGCAGGAAGGTGGAGGGGGCAGGATTCTGTAAGAAATAATGTACCAGTATGTCAGAAGAGCTTCATCATGGTTAAGGTGAGAATCCAGAGCCCCATCCTGAAAAACAGCTTGGCAGTACAGGGGAGTAATGCCTTACTCAGAAAAAAATGCTGTTTGTGAGGAAAGCAACCTGTCGGGGGGTGGGGGGAAGTCTTTATCTGTACTGCCTTGGGCAAAGCTCTTGGAAAAGAACTTGCTAGGCATGTTGGGTGCTATTGGGGATGCAAGAAAGCACCTGGATTTGCATCCCTGACAAAGTAGGACAGTGATACAGGTGACATCTTGCTGGCAGTAAATACACATTGCAGAAACACTACAAGATCAGACAGACATGGGGCTGCCAGAGGGGTTCTTTTGTCATGTGGGATGATTTGTTCTTGAGAGTTGTGAAGAACGCAGCTGATGTTGGCAGCTTGCAGAACCTGAGGTCAGGATAAAGTGATAAAGGATAAAGTTATACCATCTCTGATGAGAGGATCAGGCTCAGAGCCATGTCCAGTGCAGCAGGGTTGGCAGTTAGGCTTCATGCTATAAACCTGTTCTCCATGTAAAGGTGCTCCTAGCAAGCCAAACTCTGCACATTTAGGGCCCCACAGGTCCTCAGTATCTATCTCAGTGTACTTGGTCTATCAGTCTTGTCTTCCAGAGACCTTGAAGGTAGACAGCTGTGCTCATATCATGACAGAAGAGCCCCTGCCTCAGATTAGATCTGCAAGGAACTTGAAAGAATTGCCATACTTGGGTTTCCTTATTTCACGCTGCTAGCAGTGTTTGCAGAGGTCTCTCCCCTCTCTAACCTTGTTTGGTCTGCATGCAAAAGTTGTGAGAGTGCCTGAAATTGTTCCATGCTGAGTCTTTGCATAGCTTGAGAACAGCTTGGAACCAAATATGGCTCTATGACAGGTATGTATTAGACATGTAAGGTGATAGAAGAAGCACCAGGCAGATGATGTCCGTCACCTTTCATGCTAAATAACCACACAGAGATTGTTTTTGGGAATTAAACTTGAGCAAAAGGTATCTCTTGGATGATTTGCTTGAGCTGAGCAGATGTGATGTCAGGGGGTATGGTATTAGGGGTTCTTTGAGGCAGGATGGTGAAGCCTTGGGTGCTTCTCTCTTGGAAGCTCAACTCCCCTGTCTATATAAACCCTAGCTGCTCTGCAGTGACAGAGGCAGGGACCACGTGGACAAGGAAAGGACATGTCAAACATGTTTTCAACATTCAGGAAAGAAATGGAGCAAGAGAGAGCAATTCGGGACTGCTTTTCTGTTACACTAAGTAATGTCTTCCTCTTGATATTTTTTTCAGGGAGAAAAGCCTGCCTGGTTTTCTGTCATAGCTTCCAACCTGTTGCCAGTCCACATTTCTACCCTGAGTAACGCAGACGCCATTTATGCAAAACATGCCAGCCAAGAGTTTCTGAAGGTAAGAGAAGGTGCTGTTGTGGCTCTTGGCTGCAGATAGGCAGGCCAGCTCACCCAGTGAAGCACCCAGGCTGGGGAACAGTTGACAGGGAAAAGCAGCGTGCATCAGGAGTTTGCAAGATGTGCAGTGTGAGAGTGGAGATCTGCAGAGTGGAGCACTCTTGTGCAGGCTGCATGGCTGCAGCTGTGTTAGGAGAGCACCCAAGATGATGTGTTTTCAGCGGAGCTTCTGTTTCTAGCCTTCAGGCTGATAACATTTGCAGTGCTTTGCTCTCTGATGCTCAGTTGTTCTTGAACAGCCTTGAAGTCCAGGCAGCAACAAGAGTATTCACCATGGCAAACTTCAAACTGTAATTTCAGAACAGATTGCAGTTGAAAAATGTACCTTTTGTATTCTTTCCCCACTGGATCCTTTGCACGTCCTTTCATCTTTTGGTGGTCCTTTTTTTTTTTTTTTTTCCTTGGTATTGTCATATACTACATAGCACTTGGAGATTGATGGGGGACACAGTGAGCTGTCCTTGTGATGGCAGCTCTACTCCTGTGCACGTAGAGAACAAGTGTTGTCACTCACATCAGGGTGGCTGGCTTGAGCCACCAGCTGGGTCCTGCAGTGGACACTCCATCTTAGTTCACCTCTGAGCTCTCACTGGGTTGCTCTGGCTGTGATCCTGGTTCTGCTCATGGAAAACCTGAAGTAACTCCTATAGAGTATTCAAGCCAGTTCTTACCTCGCTAACAGTGGTCTAATAGCTTTTTTTCATCACTTGTGCTTTGATCACCAGTTTAAGGTAGGAGGGCTGAAGTATCTCTTGACTGTTAAATCTTTTCTCCATGTTTTGATCTTAGGTTCCCATGGGTGGCAAAGAGCGAATGAAGGAGTTCCCCCAGCTTGTCCCTCAGGACATAACACTGAAAGGAATCGGTACCACTAAGGCAATTGCAGATATCAAGCTTTCCTCTGCAGGTAACTTTTCTTCATTAGTTTGCTTTGCAGGGTCTGTATTCTAGAAACATTGATGTGAAAAGGCTCAGAACAGGAGCCCCACAAAATCAGGCTTTGTCCAGCTGAGCTTTGACAACCTCCAAGAATGGAGACTGACAGCCATGCTTGTACAGGATGACTACATTGGAATACGTAATACGCTGTCTGCCATACAAGTTCCACAGCATCAGGGATGGTTGTGACACTGTCAGTTCTCCATGGATGGTTGGTATGCCTTATTATTGCGTTTTGGTAGTTCCCACCATCCTTCTTAAGTTCACCCGGAATGAGCTGTGTCTGGGGAAAGGTAGGATGGAGCTTTAGGTGCTGCCTTCTATTGGGAAAGGGCTGAATATTACATTTGAGCTTGGTTTCTTAAAGAAATCACAGCTGGGTAGCTCAGGTTCTTAGCCAACATAGTGGGCACAGAGTTTGTGTCAGAACCCTTGTTCTGATCCTGGTGACTCATCTCACCGACTGTCTGGTCTTTTTTGGGCTATGCAGGCTGGGTGGCAGTGACAGCTCACGTGGACAATGAATTGCTGCTCCGAGCCTATACGCCCCAGGGCACGGCGTTGGTGGTGCGGCAGCCTCCCCTTTTGCCATACATCAGTACCATCAGAGGCGCCCGCGTCGCAGGCACTCCTGCCTATAGGACCAAAAAGCCTCCATCCCTGGTGGAAAACCTGAAAACCGTGAGGAGGAGGTAGCACTTGCCATCACCTGAGCACGGCAGAAGACAGAACAACCTCTGGAGAACTTTTGTTGCTTATTCAGGAGAGCTTGGACTTACTTTTAAGGGTGGACAGGCATATTTTTGAAAGCAGACATGGGGAGGAACTCCCAAGTCCACACCTTCAAGCTGCTGAACTGCAGCCATTTTGAATGAGCCAAGTGGCTGGTTCCTTGATGTGAGAGGTGAAATAGCTTCTCCTTGGGACCTGCTCTAATATCTACAAGCAAATCCCTTTACCTGCTCCCTCTTGAAATATGGGATGGAAACTCACCTGCCTGCCCTCGTCTGGCTTTGCTGCTCATAGAGTAAGTCTTTTCTCGCAGACATGCTCCTGCAGGTCAGAAATCATCACCATGTTCTCAGAGGCTTTATCATGTTTCCAGAGTTGAAGGAGGTGGAGAGAGTGGGCAGGAGCAGGGACTGCTCCAGTGTGGATATGACCCTTCTAGTGGCTGATAGTAATTCAACATCAACCAGTAATCAAGTCCTTTCAGTCTATCAGTGTCTGGGGTAGGCAGTGGAGTGCAACACCCTACTTTTGGACAAGGAAAGGTGAATTAATGAAAAGCGGGTCTGCTCATATGTCCGAAGAGGGAACTTCTGTAACTCGCTGCTTTGATTTGATTTCTGTAGCTTGTGTGAAGGTTTCTGAAACTGAGGGTGTAGAATAAAACTTCTCAAAGATACTAATTTGTTTCCTTTTCAAATTGCTGACAAAGTGCTTTCATGTGGGCATAAGCATCTGGCTGACTCCACAAAGGCACCAGCCAGGAGACCAGTGTTAGAGGTGAGGCTGCTGCAGCTCCATCCTGCCAGGTCCAGCCACTAGTGAGGCTGAAGATTTATTCCCTGTAGGCACAGAGCGCACATACATACAACATCCATACATACATGTCTGGCCACACAGGTGGCAGACAAGACATGCAGCACTTACTAGGAACATAGCAACAACAGCCTGTATGTACCTGTGCGTGCACACACCGAGTGGAGTCCTTCAGCTGCTGAGTGCTAGACCCAGGGATGGCACTTCCCAAGCTGCTGGTGCCTGGAGATGTGAGCCCCTGAGGCTGCAGCCCAAATCCCGTTAGGGGTACAGACTGTCACTCGCAGACACGCATCGGGCCAGGATTCTTCTGGTCCCATAGCCTTATACTTTCCTAGAGCCACCCAGGTGCTCTGACACCCTGAGCTGACCTTTAGAGACCCCACACACCCCTTTTCTCCCAGGCCATTTCATCTGTTCTCCAGCTACTCCAGCTTGATCTTCACTAGCAAGAGCACATCCCTCCCCACTTCACTTGCTGCACCAAGGACACGCAGTTCCTCTGACCAATGGTCTGACTCTAGTTGCTGCCCTCCCATCCCCACATACACATGGACAGGATACAGAGCTCTCAACCCAGGGAAGTTTGAAAATAGTAAGAGCACAGGACCGATTGTTCTAATCAGGTGGAGGGCCTGGACAGACAAGCCTACTCACTAGCCAACTATTTATCCACAGCTAGCCCTCTATCCCCTTGGCCCTCTATCTCTCACACTTCCTCCCCAAATGACCTAAATCCTTCCCTTTTCCCACCTTTGGTCCTCCCCCCACGCAAGACCTGTGCAACATCAAAATGTTCTTTCTCCTGTATCCCCTGATGTGTCCCACTCACCTAGATGGCAATCCTCTGGGGCCCAAACATGACCCAAAAAGCTCTAGGATACACAGATTCACAGCACTGTTGAGGTTGAAGTCACCTCTGGAAGTCCTCTGGTCCAAGTAGAGGTTGGCTGCACGTGGGCTCAGGGGTTGCTGCCAACATGGGGATGTGCAGGGATGGGGTATGCATGCCTCCCATGCCCAGTGTCTCTTTGTGTCCAGGGGGTGAACTGGGGCACCACAGGGGCCTCCCTTTGGGCACGTGTTAAAGGGCTTTTGCCAAAGTCATGCTGTGTCACGAGGGCGACAGCCAACTAGCAATAGTCCCAGCTGGGAACAAAAATGGGTGCTCTTGACAGATGCTAAGCCTCAGCACGAAGGAGGTTGTAATGTAGAAGCAATTAGTGCCTCAATGAAAGCATAGACATGCCTTTTATGAGCTCCCCAGGGGGAATTACACCAGAGCTGAAGACCTGCTCAGAAACACTTCTCAAAGGGACTGTCTCATTTATGCCAGATAGTTTGAAAGGTAAGACAATTTTTACCATGCCTGTGGACAAGAGCCAATTTCATCCTAGCCCAGGAGCCAAAAGCAAAAGCAATTTGAGTCTGTGCAAAACTGAGGCATCAGGAGAGGGCTGAGAAGGTCCAACCTCCTGGGAAGATCTGCTCTTGGGTGTCCCAGTGTGCTCCACCAGGGTGCAGCCATTTACAGCTGCTCTAGAAGAGTGTAGCCAGCAGAACCGCTTAGTTTGCTGGAGAACTGCACAACGAAACAGCTCATGGCTCTGGGTGGGGTAGTGAAAATACAGGACAGATCTGAATGTACAACAGCTAGAGCTAGCTGGCAGTGCCCTCAAGCCAGCAGAGCTCGGCTGGAGCAGGGCGGCGTAGCGTGCAAAACAAGGCTAGGCAAGGGAGGGCTGCGTCTCCCCATCGCCCCGCAAGCTGGGACATGCTGCTACAGCTGGGAACCTGTGGCTTGGGATGCTTTGACACAAGTCCGATGTGGTGCCAGCTCATCAGAAGAAAAAAGTGCCTTCTTTTCCCTGCCCAGTGGCTACTCCTTCTTCAGAGCTGCTCATGGCAGGGGACTCCCAGCCTAGGAAATGGCTGCTGCTTTTCAAGGCAAGAGCAGGACAAGTCCCATGTAAAGTCTGCAATTTTGCCCACTGTTACACTCCCAAAATAGCCTGTAATGTGGGGAGAGGTGCAGTGGTCTGGGAGCCTAATGGACGAGAAGCTTTGAGCATCTGCTTCCTGCTGATTTTCCTGTGATTCACAGCTTGCAATTGCCAATAAACTCCCCTCACCAGCAACTGTCTTCACTGACCTTGTACCTGAACTGCGGAGGGTTGCCCAACATGTCTGGTGTTGAAGCAAAATCTTGTTGGTGGGTCCACGCCCTGGTGGTGTATTGACCCTTCCCGGTGGTTCCTCTGGTGGCAGAGGAGAGTTGAGTCCATGTGGGTCAGCTAGCAGCATCCTGAAACACCATGGGGAATTCTTGACCAGTTGCTGTTAAGGATGAGTTGGTGGTAATACCTCATGCCACATACTGGGTGCTATGGTGTGGCTGTGGCCACATCTTTGAATTGTTCTATGCCTTAGGTCCCCTGTCCAGCTTCACCAGGCAGCACTGAAACAAGAGCACAAAAAGAAAAAAAAAAAAGCCCTCAAACTATGAGGGTTATTCTGACCAGCTCTTGCCAGCAGCACTTGTGCCAACACTCAGGAGGTGGTCCTGCTGCTCTGTAACCACCCAGGGCACTGCCAACATCCCTGGCCCTGGCATCCCCACCAAGGGACCAGTGACCATCTTCCCACTCCACTTTTTGCCACAACTCCCCTTCATCTGTTTGTGAAACAAACACAGCCACAAACTTCATCTGTCCTCTCACCTCCAGCATGGCTTCTGCTGTCGATGACAGCAGTGCTCTGACCTATCCAAGGCTAAAGGAAACCAAGAATGGTTCCTTCGACCAGCACATGGGGCAAGGGACGGGATCAGCCACCTGGTTTGAGCCTGAGGATGTCAGAGCACTGCTGTGACATTGCCTTGCTGCGAGTGCTTCCAACAATGGAGGGAGATGCAGGGAGCTCTATTTACCAAGCTTAAAAACACAATGTGGCAAAGGGAAGGATTTTGCCCTTCTAGAGTTACTTTTTCCTATGTATAGGCTATACTCTCCATGAACAAGGTAAAGCCACTCATGTCAGCATGGCTAAGCTTTAAAACCAGTCAAAACCCACCATTCTAAAATCACAAGCCTAGCATTTCAGCTCCTTCAGAACATCAGCAAAGCCTGAATAAGGGAGCCGAACTAATGCATGAGCTTGCTCTGTCCCCAGCAGGACACTAAGCCAACCCCACTGGAGCTAACTCACCTTTCAGGCAGGAGCTCACACTGCTCTGCACGGTACTGTGGAGCCATGTGCTTGTGCTCGGCCACCCAGTTTTGTACAAAACCAAGTTAGCATAAAGCAACCGCTAATCACATTTTTTAGCTTTGCAGGTTTTATCCTGATTTTCTATCAGGGAAAAAGAAGAAAAAAAAAAAGCTGGTTTCATGCCAAGGTGCGAGGAGGTAGTCAAAGATAAGGATGACCTGACTGCAGGTTTAAGGAAAAATGCTTTCTCAGGTTGCCAACCCACTTGTGTTCTCTCGTTTCAGCTATCCTGTCCCCAGAACACCTTCTCGGTGGTGGTGGGCAGCACTAGCTGGTGGTACAAAGGGCACGGCCTTCTCTATCGATCCAGTTTGAAATCATTAACTCACACAGCACAGGCAAAGAGGTACACAGCTACCCAGACCCTGCCTTCTCTATGGCATGCTCTGAGCATCTCCCTTGCAGTCTGTGGGCAGGCTCGGATACCCTCCTCCTGTTCCCTGTCCCATAAAAACTGCAGGCATGCTGTCTGCAAGACTTCCAAGACTGCCCCTTATGTGGGCGATGACAGTTCCTGTCATCCTGCAGCCCTCCAAGGCTGTGGTAGCATTAGTAGAAGGTAAGAATGACCAAGCTCTAAGTCAGGTTAGCATCAAGGGCTAATCCAGCCCAGGTTTTCCAAAAGGGCCAGGCTGGCAGAGGTAAGTCACCCTTGCCAGGCTCCACGGCTCTCAAGACATGTTCAGTATCGAAATGGACAGTACTGTAGCCGTAGGCATGATGGGTGACTTAATTTTTATACATCTGCTCTGGACCCCCCAGATGAGACAGCACCAGGGACTCTTTTGGCACGCTGGAGGAATTGCCACCTGTATTACCTCTGAAACTTAATTCTGCAGCTTCCAGCAAGTTGCATTTCTTCTCACATGGCAAGGAATATATCTTTCATGCCCATCAGGCCTGTCCTGCCACGTCACAGGTCCAGCACTAGGTTTGAACCTTATCTATGCACCTCCCACCTTGTGCCCTATCCTCACTTAAGCAGGTAGGGAAATGAATACAGAATGCTGAAATGGAAAAGGAACCTATTTCTGGAGCCGTTGTCCCTTTCTACAGTCAAGTCTGTGTGTACACACATGTACTGGCTCCCCCAGACCGTGATGGCTTGAGGTCTTGAAGAGCTCTGTTAACGATGCTCCTGTCTTTAGTCACAAACAGCTTTCACAGCCATGAATAAGTGGGAGATAGAAGCTGCAGGTTCCTTAATAAAGTTTATTTAATCATAACTATGCTTAGGAAAATACACTTGTAAGGGTTAATATAAGGCAATTTAGTTTAACTTTATACTACATTTTGGACAAAAGACTTCTTATACATGTTTTAGACAAAAACAGGATGTATGATCTGGCTTGTTTTACATCTATTACAAATGTAGAAAAGACTGTCATGCACTACAGTAGAGAGAGCATGAAAAAAAAAAAAAAAACAATTACCTTTGGTTTAATTTGGAGAATACAAGTATTGCACTGTAAAAGCATCAAACATGGTGCAACTAAACATCATAAACATGTTTCCATGCCAGCTTACAAAAGTTAACTAGTGTAATTTTAGAAGGGGCAAATATATGTACACATAAAACAATTCCATTAGCTATTTGGATTCTGTTAATATTTGTATGCATGCCACAAATCTACACAACTGACATTCAAGAAAAATCTTGAATGTAATTTAATACCTTTCAGCTACATTAAATCTGCTGAGATCAATTAAATCTGTTGAAATCAATGATGTTACCATCTCGTAACCGGCCTGTCAGTTGTTAAACGTTCTTCTTTAAACAACTAAAGTTCCAGCCTAGATCATCAAAATCCAGAAATAGCAATTACAATACCATGGATTATTAATGCCTAGCTACCCACTTCCAGACCATTTCTCAGGGCAGTTACTTCTGAGTGTACAGACATAGAGCAAAAGCCGCCAAAGCCACCAAGCCCCCGTTGCTCACTCAAGGGCTGGCAGTGCAGGGCTATCGGTGTGCTCCCCCTTCCAAGCACATACTGGAGGTTGCCCGCTCGTACAGCTGTTATTGCCAAGAAACACAAACATGCCAACACTCGCAAAATCAACATCAAATAATTTAAGAATATTGAAAAAGACAAAAAAAAAAAGGCAATGGTTAAAGGGAGACACGGCAATGTGAACCCACCATATATAGTGGGTTACCTGCCCTGTGCCCCCCTCAAATACTCAATATTAGCAATGTCTAACATTTTAGCTACACATAATGCGTTACTTCCTTGCCACTTTACCATAACATACTTGCAAACCTCGGTCTTAACCAAGCAGAGAATTCTAACAGAATTCTGCACCAACATTAGATATCTCAGGACATTGTTGATGGGCCTCAGATAGAAAGAATCAACTTTTCTTCTTCTTAATTTGTTAATAATTTATTTTCGGTTTTTAATGTTGTGGTACATAACAAGTTGACCTGGAGCTGACTGTCATCTTCAAAGAGTTCTTGTCAGATCAAGCATTGAAACCTCGACTGCTTCACAGAATGTGCAGCAGGGTATCTCAGAGAACCACAACTTCGTTGTTATCTCATAAAGAGATAGTTAAAAGTCAGTCAATGCCATTATTTTCATTTAAAAACAAACCAGAAAAATTATCAGGCCGTCCACAAGTTTATTTGAACATAGCTAAAGTCCTTGAAGTCTGTCACAAGATGACAAAGGCTCTTCGCAAGGATATGAAGGGAGCTATAAAACCTCTGGACAGTACTGGAATTCCCAGCATCTGCTCACATCGCTCACAAACGGTGGCAACATTTTATATATAAAGGCAACACTATTATGAAGAAAAAACAAAAAAAAATAGATCTAAGACTATTACAACTGGTTGTTTAGGAAAACAATTCAACTACGTTTATTTTCTTAATGTTTAACATAAATATAGTTGCAACTTGATCTTCAGTTGACAATGATTGTCGCAGCCAAGGTAAAGACTGAACACTATCTAAGCAAACAAAAACTCACTATACATGACACAATTTATTTCTGCCACGAGGGATGCCTTCCCTCTCAAATCTTTGGCCTCCTATTACCAATCTCTCCCAAAAGCAGAAGCAATGTAGCATTGTTGCTCTCTATTCATTCAAGGCAGTGGGTCTTCTTGGAGGGGAAAATGCTGTGGGGATGTGCAGAGAACAGTAGGGTTTATTCCAGAGCTTACATGGAGAGTATTTGCCATAAAGTGCTCTGACAAATACCCTCTGAGCTCCTCAACTCCACTCTCCAAATAACACCTGCCTCCAAATTTGCTTCTCTGGAGCTCACAAGCAAAGCAGCTGCCCCTAACTGCTCCCACTGGAAAGGTAGCTAATGACAGTTGGTAGAGTGCACAGATGGGACTGGAAGGTTTTGCTTTCTCCCTGCTGCTTTGGATTTTGTTTGCATTTTGCCACTGGTTAGCTACAAGCGGGAAGTTTACAAGCTCTCTTGTATTTGTGTGTGCCAGAAATTAAATCTGTTTAGAATTAAAAATTCCTGGTAGGACAGGTAGACCTGAGCTGACAATCTGATCATTTCACTTGTGTTTCCCTCTGTATGGAAGCAGGAAGTTTTATTAAAAACAACTTGAATGAATAAGGAGCAGGAATTCCTACAGTTTTTTATGCCAGGTTTGTTGCTTACCAGTTATTTAGTTCTATTTGGGGGTTTTTTGGTGTGTGTTTGATGAACCATACTTATGTCACTGTTACTGTTTTATTTTTTTTAAGCTCATGAAGTTTGACTGCTGTCCAGCAAAAAAGAGGGAAGAAAAAAAAAAAAAAAAGATACATCATCTGGACTTGCAGAATCTGCAGGCCATACACACTGAGAGCGTGTATTTTCCTGTCTGGTGTTCCCAAATTATGTTAGAATTTAGTTATGTATGTGTATTCAAAGTATCAAAAGTGGCATTTCCATGATAAAACAAATCCTATAAAACAGTGTTTTGAAATTGCATTGGTATCCTTTTGCTCAAGAACTATACAACTTTAAAGCCAGTCAAAAATATATAGCCAAGCAGTTTATAAATTTCAGCAACTTCATGCACAACTTAATAATAACCCAGGAAACCAAGAAAAATCTGTGGTAAAGAGCATCACAGAAAACTGTCTCACGGTAAGCAACGAATCTGAACGTTTCCAAATAAAATAAAATCTAAAAAAATAAACCAAACAAAACCACACATGCATATATAAAGTGTACATGTACTGCACAAGCGCTATTCCTAAAGGATTAAACTGCATAGGTAAAAATCAAAAACAATGTGCAATATTTTAAGCCCTTAAAGCACAATTTAAAAAAAAAAAAAAAAAAAAAAAAAGCCCAAAACAAAACATAAAAACCCAACCAAAAAAACCCAAAACAAAACCCCTAAGTTAAAAATAACAAACTTGCTCCCCCATAATAACACCAATTACGTATCATAGTCATTAAGATATTAATCAAGACAGAGGTTCTCCAATCAAAAGTTGGAAGGACTACTCCCAAATTTTGGCTCACCATTCTTGCTTAGGGGATCTGAAATGTACGTTCACAATTATAATTATCTTAAACTGTTATGTTCACCACTAGCCAACTTTGATTTCTTTTACAAAGTGCTCTTTATGTAATAGAAGCTATTTTCCTGGTAGAAAAAACATCAAGTAGTTTTAACACTTTGAATGTCAAGACACATCAAGAACTATTAAAAGAAAAAATGGGGAAGGGAAGAGAGTGAGGAGAGGAGGAGAAGAGAGAAGGAGTTGGTTGCTAGAACAAAAAGCAACTAATGCTAATGGCTCTATACACATCCAACTCATGTATTGATAGCTACAGTCTTGCTCCTAGAACCCAATTTATAAAACAGCTGCATAAGCTAATAGACTGGAATCTTACACTGACTTTAGAGGACACAGCCTCATACACCCTACCTGCCTTCTCTAAGGAAGAAATCCAATAGTTAATGAGTTCACCGTTACACAAAAAGTCATGAAAAATATTTTCAACTTGAAAAAAACCCAAACAACTAAACCAAAAAACAAACCAATGCAGACACTAAAGCAAACCGTGCTTACAGAAAAAAAATCTACAGTATCTGTACATAAGCTGTATAAGATCTTACAAAAGATTCCCCCCAAAACCACAGCTATTTCTACTCCTGCCCTTTCGTTGCTTTCTCGAGATAATACACATTCACTAAGTGGCGATTGAGGTGCTTGCTGTATTCACCTTCCTTTTTAAACGAGCGGTCGCAAAAGATGCACACATAGTTCTCCCTGGCCACCGTGGTGTCCACAGCAACTTGTGATGTCTTTGGACTTGTTTCCTCTTGTACGGAGCGAGTGCCATTTAACCCCGAGTCATCACTTCCTTCGGATATGTTGTCACTTATGTCACTGCCTTCGTGGCTGTGGATGCCCTCGTCCTCATCCATTTCCTGAGATTCATTCACTGCTGGGTTATCCGGAGATGACAAGGTCAGAGCTACTTTAGGGCTCTGCGTACACCCTTCTGGGGGCACAGGTGCTGGAATGGCATCTCCCGTTGGCTCTGTTGCTGGCAGGCACGTCTTGGTCAGGTCCATTGGGTCCAAGTTATTCACAGTTTCTGCAACAAAGGCTTCCTCTGACTCCTTCTCAGGTACCACATCCATGGGCACGTCCAAGCTTTTTTCAGAAGACACTGCATGGGAAGATTCCTCAGAGCAAGCATCTTCCACTCTGTCTGCCTTTCTCTCCTCCTCATTTTCACCCACAGTGTCTTCACTCTCTTCTGCTGCAGCAGGCATTTCTTGGTCCTCCGCCTCAGCTTCTGCGTTTGCATCCTGAGCTGGCAGACAAAGCTGCCCTGAGTCTTGTATGCAGCTTCCTTTGGGAGGATCGGTGCTCTCCCTCTTGAGAGCATGACCACCATCACTGTTTAATGCTGCTGTGTCAGTGGGATCGTGCTCCTTCCGGTTGCTGCCTTCAGTGTCAGGCTTCACACATCCATCTTCTTCTGTGACAGGACACTCGTCTGGCATGTCCTCTTCCTCGATCTTCTCCTGACTGAGTTTACTGCTTTTCTTACTGTGTTTATTTTTCAGAGCTTTCTTTTTTCTGTTTTTCTTCAGGCAAGAATTTGTCTTTTTAGGCTCCTCCTCTACTACAACATCACTTTTTTGAGCTTCCTGGCAGTCTCTGGGTTTAGCTTCCACTTTCTTTTTCTTTTTTGTTATTGCTGAGGTATCATTTGCAGGCTCTTCCTTTGAGGAAGTTACTTCAGCCTCCGCCTTTCTTTTGATCTTCTTCGTTTTACATGTTTTCTCAGTACTTTTCTCAGTTTTAATATCCACTTCCTTGTTTTCTGAACCTGATTTCCGACTTCTGGTTGTCACCTGGCCTGCAGAAACATTGCTCGTCAACTTCTTTTCCTTTGTCAAATTATCTTTTTTCTCTACTTTCACAAGTTTCTCAGTTTTCTTTGCAGCTGAATCCCCTTTCGTTTGTTCCTTCTCTGCTTTGTCATTAATGCTCTCGCAAAAGTCAGCTTCGCTCTTTTTAGTCCGTAGCTTCACCTTTGAAACATCCATGGTGATGTCAGAACAATCAGGGTGCCTGGATTTGATGTGATACTGCAGGTTACATTTTTTAGATGCTGCATAATCACAAACAGGACAGAGAAACTGGCGCGGATTGACGTGGAGCTCAACGTGCTTTTTGAAATTGCTGCGGTCAGCCGTTTTGTAGTCACAGTGTGGGCAAGTCAGAGGCTTCGGCCCATTGTGAACCTGCCTTGCATGACGAGTTACTTCATGCTGATTTGAGGCCACATAGCTGCACTGATCACATTTGAATGGCTTCTCACCTAAGAAAGGAAGGGTGGAAGGGAATGATGGTGATAATTAAGAAGGGGCAGGGGGGCAATCACTTCCCACTAATACAGAAACAGAAATATGAAATTCAAAAAGAAAAATAAATAAATAAATAAATAAAAACCCAACAACAAAAAAGAACAATTATCCATGCGCCTTTAAAATTAAGTGAAGTCAACATAAGAAATCCACGAGTCACAAACACGTTCACAAGACACCAAAAACAAAATACAAAAAAAAGAGAGAAGGTGGTGAGGGTTGGGAGGAAGGGGATCCAAAAGCAAACAAGCAGTAACAACGTCACAGGTTCTGGCTATGCATACATACCGGCAGAGATCTCTCTACAGTAATATTAGCAAATGGAATCCATACCCAACTGGTCCATTGAATGCATTGTAGAAAAATGGAAATGTAACATTTGATGAATAGCAGTTTCACACAAAAGTTTCCAAAAAGTCCAACTTTACACAGATTTAGCATACTTCATGTTTGCATTGAAAAGGAAATGAGGGGAAAGAAGCTAGCAAAAAATCAAAGCACATGAAAGGGCACACTCTTCAGATGATCTTTACCTCTGATCATTCAGTTCACTGTTAATGGTGTCTCAAACACGTGATGTACTGGCCGCAGGCTACTCTTGGCAAGCCAGCCAGATGCAGTCCAAAGCCATCATGTTACCACTGAAATCCGTGTTGACTCTGCAATGACTCTTGCAGAAGTGTTCCTGAAATGTTCTGCTTAGTGCATGCTGCTGCAGCAGAAGTGGCTTTCCATTTAGACATCAACTCAAATAGGAAAAACACTGCTGACACAACAACCCAAGTCCAGAAATACTTTGAAAACATCTGTGCATGTGCAAATTCAGCTGAGGAATTTGGGATGCTCCCGAGCTCTGAACCAGCATCTCAAAACTGACCTGCAGAACTAAAGCATGCCACTTCCTAATTCCATTTAAAATCCACTCCAGCCCCTTCTGTTCACGGTACAATAGTACTTCTCCAATCCCTGCAACCTGCTGCCCTGACAGTGCCCACACTCCTGCTGCTTCTCTGCAACACAACTCGGGAGCCCAGAGCAGCCTGCAGCAAAGAAGTCCTTGTGACCGTGGTGTCTGTGTGCCAGCCCCATGGCTGACCTGCATCTCCCTCTCAAACTCTGTAAAAGGCTGCACTGCCTCCCTGGCAGGAAGGATGGGGACACTTGTTTAAGAGCCTGTATCATTTCACATCTGCCCGAAGCATCTCTCTATTATTTAAAAAGGGGTAACTTTGATTTGCTTCCTTCCCCCTCCCCCCCACTTCCTGGTGACATTTTCCCCAAGTTAAAGCTTGATGTGCTTCATAGCTTATCCTCCTCACAAGTATGGACCTTTACTGACTACCCTTCAAGGAACAGTTCCATTATACAGAGTGAGGACAGGAAAAGCTTCTCTCTTACATCCATGCAAACAAGCTGTTCCAACTGCACAGGTAACTGCAACAGGCTAACACAAAGGTTGTACGTGAAAAGTTTGTGCCCATCACCTCTACTAAATCCAAGGGTTTTGCTGCACAAGTGGAAAGGACCCGTACCAAGGCAATTAAGAATACAGCTGTAAAGTAGGCTCTAAACCACTGTTGTCCACTGTCTGGCATCTGAAAAAAGCTCCAACAACAGTTTGCCTTAAAAGGCCAGCCTGTGAATTGCAGGAGTCCAGAAATTGCCACAGAAAAGGTTTAGCTGCCTGCACAATGCGGCGAGACGTGCAATAGAAGTTATGAGAGCTATTAATAACCCACCCTGACAGCGAGAGTCCTGTGTGCGCTTGCACTTCTGCTAGCACAACTCACGCCCTCCCTCCCAGACCTCTGAGTCAAGGGCCAAGGGCAGACCCCACTCCTCATGTCCTCTGGATTTGAGACTTCTTTGGGTAGACAAAGGGAAAGCAAGGTGTTAACAAAATGATTTCCAGGCTCAGTACTGACTGAACCATTTGCAAATGCAAATTTGCATTTAACCCAGATGTTCAGCCAAAGATGATTTTTGTTTCTGTAAGCAGAATACTTTATGAATAAAATTCTCAAACCAAAATACTGGCATATCATTTTAAAGCTAGCTATTTTTAATGGGTCCAAACTCCTCCACTACAGTGGAGCCCACCTTCAGATGATAGTAAACCAAAAGCACAGGGCGAGATCTATCTGAACTCCCCCTACAAGAGGCACAAAGAACAACTGTATTTGTGTCAAGCATGCCCATGCTATTTCAGCTCATAAAACCACTATTAGTTCATTCAACAAGAGATTTACAAGAGCGTGAGAGCAGATGCTTTACACCATAGTTTATGGCCAGTAATGGGAAATAAGGGCTAGTGAAAATTGCTGATTTTGCTTTCAGGACCACCAGATGGAATGACTTGCAAACACCCTGAGGTTGCTTTCTTCTCCTCTGTGTCTCCTTGCCGTAAGCAGACACTATTTTACATCTTTCTATAATACTAGGCAAAAGGTAAGGGTTCCTTCGGAACCCCTAGATGAGACAAAATCTCAGACATCACAGAGGAGACTCTCAGATGCTTAAAATTTCCATAGCTTCGTTGATTTGAACAGTTATAGCAGGTGACAAAAGACAAGAATCTGCTCATACATCATAATAATGCTGTATCTGCTACTAGATTACTGGGACTACTGCAGTAACCTTCTATGAACCTCAGAACACATCTTGGAAAATAAAAGGGAAAGAAGAAGATAGGTTCCTCTGTTAAGACTTTTATTAATGACACTTATTTCCTTTGCAGGTAAGGACAACCTTCCCTGTTAGAACAAAGCTGAAGCTCAGGCCTTACTGATTGAGATGACATCTCACACAGAATGGGGCAGCCTGCTCTAGTTGGCCCTGCTGGAGGAGGGAAGGCTGAACCGGATGACCTCCAGAAGTCCCTTCTAACTTCAGCCATGCTGGGACTCTGTGCACCACCCCCATTTCCTGAGTCATGCTGCTGTTGCCCCTTACCAACCTGAGTGGGTGCGCATGTGCCTGGTTAAATGGGTCTTCTGAGAGCTGGAGTAAGGACACATAGCACACTGATAGGGTCTCTCTCCTGCAAAAACAAACAGCAAATTAGTTACTGAAACACAGTAAATTTCCAAACTCAGTTACTGAGCCATACATCTGAGGCTTCACAGGTCTCCAAGTTGCATATGAGGGCACATTATGTCTCAGCAAAGGGACACAGTGAGAGGCATATTCCTAAGTGGGACCAGTGTAACCTGCAGTGCCTTATGATCAAGGGTAGTGAAAAGGGCAGAATACGCAAGGGGCACATCCTCATGTCCATTTGGGGTCAGAATGTAACCTCAGGCAAAAGGTGATGAGAACAACAACCTTTAGCAAGTCCTAAGAGCTGACTTGCTGACACTGCTTTCTCCCAGCATGCAGAGGACGCACAAAAGATACAGACCCATAAGAAACCAGGTATGTTCTTGCTTCACGTAACACCTTACCTGAAAAATCCAAGTTTAATTTGGGTTAAGATGGGGAGGCACCATCCATTCAGGGAGGACCTGCATTTGCCAGAACACAAGTGCAGATAGAGACTGGGTCTGTACTTCCAAAGTTTTATTGGCAGAGTGAAATTAGCTTGGAACATGGAAAGGCATAATGTCCTGCTCAAAACTATGCTGCTAGCAAAAGTTTGAGTGTAGCAGAAACATTTATTTTGAAAACCCAAATCCGTCTGTCTGCAGTTATTGTTTCTGGAGAACTAATGGAAACTAACCTGTCATAAATTAAGTCTCCACAAGGGACAGTTAGCTTGTGTAAGTATCAGTACAATTATACTTGAAAATCCTTTTCAAGTGAAGACAAGCCTCAAATAAAGGCAGACAGTTTAAGAATTAAATTCTGTTAGGCAGGTCCAGTTAAGTACCAGGGGTGTTTGCCCCAGACTGACAGCACAGCCAAGAGATCTAGGCAGCCCTGTCTCCACTACAAGTAGTAAAAATACTTTTTAGTCTCAGAATACTCCCCACAGAAGAGGGAAGAGAAAATGGGAAAGGAAAAGTAAGTTACTTGGTTGTGTTATTTATTCAAGTCATAGTCAGAATTTTGCTACATCAGTTGAAGCATACAACCAGCGTGCTCTCCAAATCACCGAGACATCAGGAAGAGCCCTGCGTACAAGCTATTCGTTCATTCTCAGAGGCATAGCTCTATGTGCAGCAGCAAAGACCTTCATCTGCCAGTACATGAGACTCCACTACTGACCTTTGCCTTTGCCAAAACAGCAGTAGAAGCAGTCTTTGTAATGCAGACTAATCCCACATTTCTTCCTCCCATCAAACATTGAGACTATCGTTCTTGATTAGATCAGCAGTTTTAAGGGTAAATTCACCCTAACAACCATAACCCCCTCCCTTTCCAGTTAAAACAAGGTAGGAGATTGGTGCAATACACACAATAAGATTAAGTCATGTACAAGGGAGGGGTAGTCCTTTTGTTATAAAAAATGGGTTTGTTTTTAAATGACTCCTTGAAAGTCTGAAAATATGTGGCCAAAGGTCCTGGAATATTCAGCAATGTCTTCTTCCCATTACCTGAATTTTTGTATCTTTACATTCAGTTACTTACAATGTTAGGAATGTGGAAAATGCTTACTTTCAGATATTCTGGATTGGAAATAGCAACAAAACGTATTAGGTTTAAAGTATGGTGAACACAACTACTTTTAAATCTGTTACTGCTACTTGAGAATTAAATGCATGACAACACTGTAAGGGCTGGTTTATAAAATGCTATTCCCCAAAGGATTTTTATTGTCATTTTACAAAGTCATTATATGCAAACAAGCGACCAAAAAACCCTCTCCACAAGACACTTAAAGAATAAGCCCCAACCTAGCCAAAGCTTAAGCAGGCACTTTATGCAAAGCAACAAGCAGACTGACATCAGTGAATAATTTTAAGATCATTTCATTACAAAGGTTTTCTTGTAATGCCTTAAAAGCTTTGTCTGCTTAAAATGAAGCTTCCATCAAACTTCTAACACAGTAGCAATGAAGAAAGATCTCCTCTGACAACCAAAATAATAATAAAAAAAGAAAGAGCAGACCCAAGCTATGCACTGAACACTGTGACTCCCTGAAGTAATGTCTTATTTACATAGCCCTGACTTTCAATTAAGTTTTCTATAAATTGCTTCTAACAAGGAAAATGGCAGCAAATGAGAACAACGCTGCACTGTCTTGAAGGTAGTACGGTTCCAGGATCAGCTATGTGGAGACTTGATGGGGTAAATCAAGTCAAAACTTGGTCTAACACATCCAATGAGCACAGATGAGTCCAGGTAGATCTGTCCCTGAAACATAGGGTCCTTTCTGCCCCATCAGCAGAGGAAGGAACAGCAACTCCCTCCTGGGCAGCAGACAGGTTCTTCTAGATGTAGCTTTCCCATCTGCCAAGTTTACAACCACCTGCAGTGCCCTTAAACCACCCCTCTGACCAAGATCCCCCATATCTGTCAGCAGCCTGTCACAAGCTGCAAGGTATCTTCTACTACAGGGCAGGTTCACGGACACCTTCTTTCCAACATGGATGCAAGGAACAGGCAAGCAGATAACCTCTGCCTGTCCTCCCGTGGTCCCCAAAGCCACAGAGGATAGGTACTTCTCCCACCAGGCAAGGTACAGCCCCCTTTCCCTGTTCTCAGCCATGTGCTCTGGCATTTGAGTGTCAATTCAGTTCACTAACCAGCAGAAAACCAACCTGGGGAAGAGGGAAGGAATCTCTTACTGCCACTTTGGTGAGCAGAATTAACCAGTCCCAGGATATGGGAGGAAACTGAGACTGCCTTTCCCCAGCAACAGCAGAGCATTTGATCCTGTGAAAGTGCACTCTCCACAAGTCAGTGTTTCAGAAAACTGCATGGCTCAAACACAGCAGAATCTATCTGCAAGGAGGCATCTTCTCACAGAAAATGTTAAATAAAGTTCAAAAAATAGGAAAAAAAGAAAAGCACCCAAAAATTACTTAAACTATTAGCAATAAAGAAACCAAAGAAGCAAACAATTTCAACTTCTTCTTAACATTCTGAACCCAAAAAATAGGAAGAACATGAAGTATGCATGTATCCCTCTCATCTTTTTTTTCCAACAAATATTTTTCTCAAGTTTTAAATGAAAACTATAATCCAGAAATATTTTACTATCATTCAGACAGGTTGTTTTTTTTTTTTTAATGAAATCAGTACTGTTATGTTAACAGACTGCAAATACTTTTGACTATAAAATATTTGTGGGTGTTTTCCCTGGTTTTTTTTTGGGGGGGACAAGACAGGGGTTATATGTTTGTTTGGGGTTGGGGTTTTTTTTTGTGCATTGTACATTTGTGGGGTTTTTTTTTAAGGCAGTCTATTAGACATTAATGCCAGCAGAAACTTTTAGCCTGGTGTATAAATATACCTGCCAGTAGCCTATTCATTCTTCTAATACTCTTCCTTTAGCTTTAACACTCTCCCCCACCAAAATCAGTGTTAAAGGAAACAAGCACATTTCTAAATCACTCTACTAAGATATTTGAAAGATTATCAAGTGAAACTGGCTAAAAGATCTTAACTTCTCAGTTAAGAGCTTGCAAAGAAACAACTACCAGGGTGGACTAAAAAGCGCTGAAATAATCATCACTCATTTCAGCCTTATTAAAGTAATTAAAAGACGTGGCCAATCAAAGAAACAGAAACCTTGATTGCACCACTGTTTCTGAAGGAGAGAAGAGGAACTGGACAATATCCGACATAGTTTAACAGGCTTGGGTTTTGGTGTTTTGGGTTTAATACAACTCACTGCTAAATTGGTCAAACGCAGTGATAACAGAGCACTTCCTCAGCAAACACGCTTTCATGGTTAGTTCCTGTAAAACTCAACAAGAGCTTTCAGAGATCTGAAGGGAGACCTAATGCCATGTACAAACACAAGCAAGGATTCATTTAAAGACAAGACAAATGTAAACCAGCCAGAGGCCAAAGCACAGGCTCACATTTGGCCATGAATTCCCCGGATGATTTATTTAGTTTTTCTCCTATTGTCATTTTTACCTGGTCTTTTTCCTGTTATCTTCCACAATACACACAAAGAAAACAAACTGGAGGATAAACCACAACATTTTCCTAACACCTCTCACAATAACCTTTGTTTACTTGTTTAGGAGAAAAATATTTAGGCAGGACTGATTTTAAAACTGATGGTATCCTCTAAGCCACAGCACGTGGCTATTATTAAGAGATGAACGTACCAAAAATCCCAGCAGACTCTTCCAACCCCGTCAAAGCAGATACTAAAGCATGCTGACGAAACACAAACTTCTGCACACTTGAGCTCAAGCCCAGCCCCGAGGCCGTCGCAGTCCAGCCCTCCCCTTCCAGACAGCTGCAGACAACTGAACTGAAGCCTTCAGACCATTCATGTCACTGCTGTGACAAAACACGACTTCAAAGGAGAAAGTCCAGTGTTTTGCTCAGCCGGCACAGCCTACAATAAAGGGGAACCGAGCCAGGTCAGCACGCTAGAAGATGGCTAGCAAGTCTGCCCTCTCCTCAGAAAGCCCTGACTGAGGTGATAATAAAAGGTTCTGAGAAGCTGCAAAGAAGGGTCTGAACTGGCCTCCCACGACCACAAAAGGGATCAATCACCGGGCAAAGCAAATGAACCTCACTGCCTTAAGGGGTGAGGTGGCTATTGGCTTCCCCTACCAGAAAGGAGTCTCAGTTCAGGTACGCTTCAGGACTCCCCAAGTGAGAGGCTGGAGAGGCTCTCT
This sequence comes from Megaceryle maxima, assembly GCA_024605025.1. Taxonomy (NCBI): domain Eukaryota; kingdom Metazoa; phylum Chordata; class Aves; order Coraciiformes; family Cerylidae; genus Megaceryle; species Megaceryle maxima. The sequence goes on along the minus strand of JANHGN010004203.1, from coordinate 2,781 downwards.
GATATAAAGCAAGGTATTTCCTAAATCACCTGCAGCCCCAGCTCACAGGATGGCAGCAACACCGAAGGTCCTCCAATTCCACTTGGTATAAACCAGAGTAGAAAGGGGCCTCACGCTTTTCCTTGAGATTACAAACTGAGTTAAGAAAAGACAGGAAATCGGGCTGAAGACTCCCTCAAGGGCTTCCTACAGGCAAGCAGAAGTATGTGTCTACTTCTGCCTACTGCAGTGATGCAGACCTTAGAAAAAAATGAGGCCCCTGTACATTAAGAGGCATTCATTTCACTGAACGTTGGCTTTGTAGATGCTGGAGGGCTCCTCTGCATGTGTGTATCAGCTCTTCTCTGCAATTACAGCCAAGTTTCAGCTCAGTCTGAAAGTAACCATTTTCAAAGCTACCTGTGTGATTTAGGCACCTTTTGTCAACCTGCTTGTTTGTTTTTTACAGTACGTCAAGCTTTCGTGTTGTAGACCCTGACAATCATCACAGGCACACTTTGTCACACCTCTTCATAAAATTGGCTTAAAAGTATTGAACAGGATGCTCTTCATCTCCTCTTGGGCCCCTGACTTTGAGAGATTTTCTCAGTTGTCTAGGACTGCAGACTGAAGCTCAAATCCATGCTTCCATCAGACTATAAACTGATAGCACCAAGAGGAGAGAGCACGTAGCTTTATTGGGGTGGAATGAATTCTGCAAACAGAAGACTCTCGCCTTGCTTCATTCATCAGTTTTTCAGTATTCTCACCATGCTTAAAAAAAACCAAAAATAATTGAAAGACTTACCTGTGTGAGTTCGAATGTGTTGAATATAATTGTTCTTCCTGTCTGAAAAGTAGGAGCATTGTGAGCAGGTGTATACTTTCCTGGGAAAATGATTTCTTAGGTGTTTCTTCCAGTGATATTCACTGACGGTAGTATAAGTGCATATGGTACACTTGTAGACTCTCTCATTTTCCCCTGCTTTGTTGTGGTGCTTCAAGTGAGCCAGATAGTGATCATATCTGTTAGTGTTATAGCCACAACGATCACAGCGAATTGGGCCCTTAGAGAAATCCACCTCTTCTGCAGTGCAGGAATCAGAATCCTTCACCTGGGCTTGCTTTTCTGCATTTTCTTCCACAAAGAATTTCTTAGCACTGTGAACCCTGATGTGATGCACAAACTCCTTTTCAGACTCTGCCTCGTACTGGCAAGGCTTACAACGAAACGGCTTGCTCTTCAAGCTCTTACACTTGTCCTCTGCGCTTTCTGGAGTCCCTGGTGCTTCCAGTGAGACATCTTTGTCTAAGCTGGGAGTCTTAGGAGGGGGGCAAGCAGCTGCACCTTGGGTTTCCGCATTAGGAACTTCAAGAGATCTTAATTCCACATTTTCCGGTGCCTCGCGGTCACTCTCTGTAGCCTGGGTTTCTTCCATTCCCTCTCCATCGCTGTCTGAGAAGTTGCTGTCCCCCACTGTTGTCAGTTCTGCCATTTGCCTCTCTTCTCCAACCAGGTAATCGCAGCAGTTACCATTGACTTCTCCCGTCAAGGCTACATTTGCCAACATAATAAGCTGAGGAGCTGCCAGCTCAGCCTTAGAAAGGTCGTGTAAGTCATACATGTCATTGGACAACGCCATACCAATATTAGCACTGCCAGGAAAAAGGCTGTTCCCACCAGACTGCCCCAGCACTTGAGTTGCCATGGCAGTAATTCTGTTGGAAGAGAAAAGTAACACCTGTAAGCACCCAAAGTGCAGACACCGCTCCTCTGCTTTTTACTGTCCTAGCAGCCCACCAGGTGATACCAGAAAATGAAACCTCTTTGCTGAGACACTGGGGCAGTGAGAGGCAAAAGGCTGGCAAGGCCTTCCCTGCTACCACGGACCACGCTCGTCCTCGGGGGGCGGGCGGGGGTCCCGTTCCCCTCCCAAAAGGGATGCCTGGGCCCACCCTATGCGTAGTGCAGGATTGCACCGTGTGGAGGCCGGGGGGGGGCACTGACAGCGGGGTACCACGGCCCTGGTCCCGCAGGGCCCAGACGGGGCTCTGTCCCGGCGAGTGCCCCCGGTCCGGGCAAAGCCGAGAGCCAGCGCTGCCCGCTGCCACGGGGGTTGCCAGGACTCTGCAGCTCCCGCGAGGCCCGCCATGTCAGACAGTGGTGGGTGCTGAAGCCGCCGGGCCCCGCCGAGGGCCCCCGCCCTGCCGCCGAACGCCGTGGGGACTCTGCCGGGCCCAAGGTCGCCAACAAAAGGGGGCGGCCCGGCTGCCGTCCGCGCCCCCCGTAGCGCGGCGCGGCCGGGCCAGGCCCGGCGCACATCCGCCGGGGAGGCGGCTAGGGGAGCCGGGCCGGGCTGTGCCCCCGCCACCGCCGCCCTCCCTCTCTGCCAGGCATGCGGCCATTTTCTGCCTGCCCACACAAAGCGGCCCTCCCCGCACCGCCCGCCGCCGCCGTCGGGGGGGCCTGGCCGGGCACGGCCGCCTCGCCTCTCCCTCTGCGGCCGGCCGGCAGGGACGGGAGGCGAGACAAGGGCTCGGCTTCCTCCAACCCCCGCGGCAGGACAGGGCAGCGGCCCCGGTGCGGGGGCGCGGAGTGAGGGAAACAGCTCGGTACCGGCAAGGTCACGGCGGCCGCACCCAGCCGGTGCCCGGCGGCGGGAAGGCGAGAGGCGCCCCGGGCCTCCGCCCGCGGCCTGGGGCCGCGTCCGGTCCGGCCCGGCCCGGTATAATACCGTATCCTCCTAGCTTGAGGAGTAGTGCTGCGAGGAGTATTGACCCTGCGATTGGGGCTTCTACATG
>JANHGN010004202.1:15867-29125 GCA_024605025.1 Megaceryle maxima | reverse complement strand
GAATCCAATTTTTCTTTTTTTTTTTTTTTTTTATTTAAAGTAATTTTACAGTTCACAACTGGGAAAAAACCTGAAAAAGCACCTTAAATTGAGTTGCTTTTAGACTAAGAGCAAATTGTGGTCATAAAAACAAATTAGTGATTTTTATGCCCACTTCATTACATTTGTGTAATGAAGACCCAACATATAAGATATAAATATTTGAGGCTAGTAATACTACAGATGCCATTACTATGAGACAGCAATATCTATTCATGTAGGATAAGGGCAACAAGCCAACTTCTCCCCTTAAATTAGACAACATTAGTCTCCCACACAACCCCTGGAAGATTTATACTCGGAGAACGGAGACTCTCCACTGACTCAGGAAACCTGGCTGCTCTACATGATTACTTTTATTTGAAGGGGTAAAACATTTACAGGGAAAGGCAAAAATTCTCAGGATCTGAGTTTGCTACTCTTTGTTACAAGTTCAGAAATAGTGCGGTTGTATTAATATTGGAACCATATTTTGTTAAAAGCTGCTTGAAAAAGGACATCGCTTTAGTAAAAATGGGATTATTTCTAGGTCTGATGGAAACAACAAAGAATTCGTATTTCCAGTTCCAGATGATCCAAACATGCCCATTTTTCTCAGAGATTTTGGAAGAGGAATATTTGAGGATGACAGTCACAAAAGTTTCCAGAATGAGCTTCTGCTCCACACAGTTTCTTACAGACATAACTCTGCTGTATGCTATAGACAGTAATTCTAGGCACTGAAAATCTTCTGTGTCTATGGATGGCAATGAAAATCCTTTGGATCTCTGTTTTATCAATAGCTTTTAGAAATAGAAGTGTATCAGAGGACAAGGGAGAGATTGAACAGGTAACATCCAAACTACAAAGTTTTTTAATTTTGCCCTCCAGGCATCTCTGACCATGACCCTACACCAGAATACTTTACTGGCCATTGTCCCCCATCCCTCATGACTGCCTGTGGAAGCTGGAAAACAATGCAGTCATGACAATTCATTGCACTGAAGTTATGAAAGGAGATTTGCAAAGTCAGAAAATACGAGAAGACAGAGCTACAATTCCTCCATGAAAAGGCCTTACAGAAGTGACTTTACCAATAGGGTTTGCTTTTGCTAACTTTGTCCTGGGTTTTTTTTGTCAGTTACGGTTCGCTGCCATTTCTGAGAGTATACAACTCTGTTCCCAGGGGCAAAGATCAGTTACTGTGACCCTCTGAGCTTAAAAGGATGGAAGCTGAAAACTCTATGTCAGCTAAATACAGATACAGTTGGGTCTCCGTAAATGAACTTTACCTGTAAAAGTCAAAAGCACATAGCACACTGTGGTATTTAAGTCCCTGATTACTTCTCCTCAGTAACAAAACTAATCGACAAAGCAAAATCATCCACAGGCAAACCAGGTCCTAATTGCATGACTGTGGCAAAACTGGGGAGCCATAAAAAGGGAGCAGAAGTAAATTATCTCAGCTGCTGCATGAAAACAGATAAAAAACTGTTTGGCTATCATGTTGCCTAACATGGCTTCCACTCGCCAGAGTTGGTAACTTGCCTGCTTTGCATAGTTTTTTGTCTTTGAAAACTCAAAAGTTCTTTTTTTTCCCCCACAAACACCATCCTGCCCTGTTCCCCTGGTCCCAACATGCAAACTGCACCCACCTGCAGGACGTCTGTGCCCTGCATCTACACCATGCAATGAAGAACTCTGCAGAGATCTCTCAGCTAACTGAGACCTGACAGGCCAAGTCCACACTATGGTCCAGCATGGGTAGAGCTGAGTCAGGTGCTACCCAGAAATGCCATTAGTCTCCTTAGAAAAGACTCCCTCTTAGTGACAAATCAGGTTCAGATGAATTAAAGGCAGTCTATACTGGGTGCTTAGAGGGAGAAGGAGGATGCTGTGGAACGGGAATGCTTTGTTGAATTCCACATGAGTTTTCAGTGAGGCCAAAGTTTGGACATACCTGTTAATCTCCACAATCCTCTGCTTTCCCACATAAGAAACCAGGGTATAAATGCTCCCTTTTCTCAGGGAGAGGCCACATGAGTAAACTCTCTTACACTCCCAACAGAGACCAATTGCCAAAAACTGTAAAGTCATTAAGAAATTCGCAGTCCTGTTCCACAAGCATTTGGTCTTTATACTTAATTAAACCTAGGAATAAAACAAGAAAATAAATGGTCAAAAAATGGGGAGTTAAAATCTCAGTGTTCAAAATGATGCCAAAACATAAACCTACTAAGGAAGGACCAGAGCCCATCACACCACAGTTACACCCTGCACTCTTCCTCTGGTGCAGAGCCTGACCTACTTGCTACACACTCTTGCACTAAGGCCCCAGCACTAAGTACCTTAGACCCCTCAAATCGCATTCCAGACTTATAATTGCAAAGCAGCTGTCAGCCCGAGCCCTGCCATCGAACCTCCCCATCTGTTCAGCCCATCTAGCATTACAGCAGAGGACAGCGTGAAGGCTGAAACTGTATCGTATGTGAAGACAGAACCTGCTGCACTGCCCACAGGGCTAGATGAGATCACTTGCACTTTCATGGTCTTGAAATCTTTCAGGCTTCAGAGGAGTAGTGGGCAGAGGCTGATCAGAAGAGGGGAAAAGGGACAAAGGCAGAAGGATCAAATTCTGCAACATGACTCTGGCAGCTGAGTCAGAAAGACAGACACCCTTAGCTTCACTGGGGAGGAGATGTTTGACTTCTGGCAGGGCTGAGAATCATTTGAGATCCCCTCAGAGAAAAACCTGATACTGTGACTTTCCCCAAACCCTCCCCCTCCCCCTCTCTTGCTATTAACTCATTCTGTAGCAGTTGATTTTGCATAGTCTTAAATCACCTGACCTGAAATATATACCTTGAGCAAAAGGCCTTCCTGGATTTGTGTGCTATTGCTTAGGCAGTGCATTGATGGAGGAGTACCTGTCTCTGCATTAACCTACATAGTGGGATCCTTCCTATAGTCTTTACCAAAAATGCCAGCAAAGCTTCAGATGAAAGTTGATCACTTTTCAATCTCAAAACAACTATGGAAGTGTAGAGGAAGCACTTCAAGATTTGGCTCCAGATGATTTGCACTAATTAAGTTTTAGTGTAATATACCATATTTTACCTGGGAAATGAAAGTGCTTTGACTTGTTATCTTGCCAACCCTTAGACTGTGCAAAAGCAGTGTATACAATCCACATCTCCTGACTCCCAGGGCTTTTAAATCTGCCCTAAGTCACTGCAAGTGGTCAGCAGGTGCTAAGAAGATGGAAGAAACAAAGCATGGTGCCATTTTCATAGAATCGTAGAAATGTCAGGGTTGGAAGGGACCGCTAGAGGTCATCCAGTCCAACCCTCCTGCTGAGAACAGGGACATCTCCAACTAGAGCAGGTTGCTCAGAGCCCCACCTTGAATGTCTCCAGGGATGGGGCCTCAACCACCTCCCTGGGCATCTTCCTCCCACTGAAACTGATGAAATGTACTGTTGCCCTCCCAGTACCACCTACACTGAGTAATGGTGCAGGCAGCTCTATGGAGAGCTCCAGTGGTCCTTGTGCTGACAGATGCTCACACTCTGGGTCACTTTTCCTACTCTGTCTTCTCAGCTGGGATCTCCTCCTTTAACTCTGCTGCTTATGGTTGGAGGTGACCTAAGATGCCCAACTGCTTTTAGTGTAAGCAAAATGTTCCCAGGAAGACCTGAGGAGTTTCTGCAGGCTGGCTTCTACCCATAAGAGACCCAAACCCATAGCACAAACAGCATCTCACTGACTGGAGCTCCCCACCCCACACTCAGCACAGCCAGGATGCTCCATGACTTGTGGTGTCAGCAGTGCCTGGAGCCCAAGCCTGCTTGCCTCAGTCCATGTGAGATCTCATGCTGCCAGAGTAAGTGTGCCTCCGTGTACTTGTGCATGCGTGCCCCTCTGTGTGCGCACGCACACGTACATGTGTGCCAGTGCCTGCGAGAGCCTGGCTCCCACATGGCAGCAGATTGGAGGCAGAAGCTAGCGTCTCACAAATTCATTTTCTGGCAGAGCATGGATGGGGGAAGGGACAAGTGCTCTTTGTCAGCCCACACAGTTACACTGAGTCCCAGACTGGATAAGCCAAACCTCTTAGAGGCACAAAATGTGTGTGCTGCCAGCAGCAGCTCTGCCTTAACTCTCCTGGTCCAGCTGGCATGAAGGCAGCTGTGAGTTCAGCAGCTGGGGCAGAAGGGATGGTGACGCACAACAGTAGATCTGGAGATCTGCTTTATCATTTTCTGGTTTAACCTCTGAACCTTTGCGTTCTGAGGGCCAGATCCTGAGCTCTGGGCATGCCCTCCCTGCATAATCCTAAACACAGTGGTACAGCTACTGGTGATGGTTCTCATCAAGAGCAGGCTTGAGACATTGCTGACCAGCTAACAGGGATATGTGTCATCACTGCCACCAGATGCAAGCAGACCACGTTGTCTGAATACACTATTCCTCAAAGTCCTTCTTGGGATCCAGAGACTGGATTCATGTAGCGAGAGATGTCAGCCAGGACTTTCTGTCTGGGGCAAAGCAAGCCCTCTGTATAGTTTACCTGCAGTGCTATGCCAAGGCTGCAGTTTGGTATTTTCATCAGCGGTACATGTTTCCTCCCTACCTACACACCGGCCTATTCTGAATCTTTGGCAATCTATCCAGAGGAAATACCCACCACAATAGCAGATGCTGCCTTCCTGAAACCCCGAAGTTAAGAATGGCCAAGATTTCCCAGGTTACTGGTGGAACACCACTTCTGACTCAGGAGATACCTAGTCTCAGACTGCTGGAAGACTGGAGGAAACAATAGGCAAAGAATCACTCTGAACCTCTCCTGATCCCCTGTCTCCACTGCTGGCTAGGGCCACAGACAGAATACAGAGCAACACAGATTTCTAGCCTGGCCCAGAATGTCAGTTCTTGTAGCAAATAAAGGGATGTATTTTACTGCTTGGATAGCTGTTGGCTTCACACATCTCCCTGTTTCAAAGTGGCAATTAGGAGCAGAGCTGAAAGGGCAACATGTCCTTTACTCTAGTTCTCTAGCCAAGTCCAGAGGCAGTGGTTCTACTCACAGACATGCAGGAATGCTCACGTGGACAGTCAGGATATCAAAGCAGTTGGGCAGCAACACATGTAGCAACATGTGACAAACCTGAAGCATAAGATGTGGTTTGCTTGCATGGGTAGACTGACATCTCCAAAACATGCTAGGAAAAACTAAGCACCACCTAGGAAACACTTGCATCAGATCATTCAAATAGTTTTAGGTACATCTTCTCATGAGGTGCTTGCAGCATGTCCGCACCATGAAGGCACTTCACTCAACAGCACATTGATGCCTGTAGCCCGGAAAACAGGATGATGGAGGAACACCATGAACTGAACTACCTCTGTTCAGGGTTGGTAGCAGCCCTGTCTCATTCCCATGGTGTGGGACTTGTCCTAGTAATCCCCATTTCCAGCTCTCAGCTGATGAGTCCACACACATTGTAGTGATGAGCTGGAGAACCTGCCAGCTCCAGACTTATGCCCTGGCTGTCTCTGGGCAGTGTATACAAGCCATACTCTTGGAGAAGAGAGACAGCATGACCCAAAGTAAGTGTCCAAGAATTAAGTGTCCAAGTGGGAGCAGGAGGACACAGAGCCTGGGTGTCTCTCATTTCAAACACATTTATCCTGGAACAAAGAGCAGGTCTGGCTCTAAAGGACACACAGGTCAGCTTCCTGAACAAGCAGAGTGGTAGTGTGGACTGCACTGCTGAAACAGAGACACAAAAACCTGCTATAGGCCAGGCTGGACACTCAGAGAAAGCCACTGGCCAGGCTGGACACTCAGAGAAAGCCACTATCTCATGGTGCCAAGCTTAGTTTGAGGACTAGCACCAGACACATGGAGTCTGAAAATGTTCCCTGAAACCAGGAACTGATGCAGGAGAGAGAAAAGCACCTTCTGCTATCACAAATCATGGCACAGGGTTCAACTGAACTATGCCCAGAGAGGCATAACGGTGACATTCAGAGGACCACGTCAGTCCAGACATCAACTCAGGACCACTTAGTTCCCCAATGATTCCCAAGGGGCCAGCCTTTGTTCTGAACATCTATATTGTGAGTCTACAGCAGTCTAACATAGGTACTGTATTATCTGTTGTGCATTCGCTGTCCTCTACAAAGGCATATATAGTCCTCTCACATGGAAAAAATATTACCGAGGGGAAGGCAGTTTGAAGTTCTCACCTATCAACAAACAAGTCATGACACAGCCCAGTCTCCAACCGCCTGTACTTGGCTTGCTAACACACAAATAGGAAAAATCTCTGTCGTCTTCAACAGGATTTTAGCTCATCTTAACCATCTGCTTGTGTTGTTGTTTCTTTTCTCGTAACGACAAGATCTTTTTGGAAAGTCCCAAGGGTATCTACCTAACCAAACCTTCTAAGGCCTTACCACCTTAATATCAGAGATGGCATTTTTCCTAAAAACCTGTAATAGTCATTTTCACTGCTATAAAATATAGTTTTTAGCTGCTCACTTTACAGAAGAGTTTAAACTGGCAGTTTGATGATGAAGTCTGGAAGCTGAAATTAGATTGCTTGTTCAATAAAGATCAAGAGGAACTGACCTATGCCAGAGCCAGATTTCACAATTCTGTATTTTTAATATCAAAAATGCATTTTCTTTCCAACTCCCAGAAGGGAAAGGATAGAAAAAGAAGCCTGTAACTGACCTACTTTCATTGCCAAATCAGTCTGTTATCGAGCCAAAAGTATTCTATCAAATTTCTTATTGTTTTCAACAAAGCAATGCCATTTCTATGAATTCAGAATGATTTGGGAAAAGGAACCTTTCATTTTGTGACCTGCAAATTCCTACACAAGTCTTTCAAACAGTTCCAGAGCACCCAAATGTAGGAAATTTCCCCTGTGAGACAATTTCTATAATCTCCTTGATCTTTCCCACTTCTTAAAGTGATGGTGGTTACAGCTGCAGAATACAGTCTTGCCAAATGTTGGGCTTTCATCTATGGCCCCTCAGTATCTGATAGCTTTTCTAATTCCCAGCTTCTCAATGCATGTGATAAACTGAGAATTTCTGCTTTAGTATAAAAGGAAGAAAATATTTTACCTCTCTTGATTGCAAAATGCAGCTTCCAGGTATGAACCCCAGAGGCTAGAACACCAGATAATAAATAAAAATAAGTACAAAATCTTTATTACTTTTAAAATGTAAATGCATATCTCATGCTTTTCTGAAGCCTTATGCAGCATGATGCTGGGAGTACTGAGAGTTGGGGTCAATGAAATATAATCATTCCCAAACAACATTTTAAGAAACAAGTTGCTTTTACCTTCTTGAATTATCTAATTTCTCAGTTCAAGTGTTGCTGCTCGCAGGTAGGAACAGCTTTTCTGGCAAGGCAACAGGGTCTGGGGGAGCAGTCCTTGGGCAAAATTGTCCTTCTCACTTCTGAGAGTGCACACTCCCCATAGCTGTGCCAAAAGCCATCCCTATCACCACAGCAGCTACCTCTTGTCTTTCATATCAAGCTTGATTCTCAGCCTGTGATTGCATCTTTCCACCTACTGCTGCCAACTGCTAAGCAGTCACTAGAGGATCTGAATAGCAACCACCTGAGTGATCTTAATAGTACGGAGGGAGGACTCGGGACAGTCCCCCTTATAGCTAGCAGGAGAAGGAGGCTGCCATCAAAACATCATGCCACTCAAATGAAGATGAAGGGGAAAGAATGGGATTAGAGGTAGGATCACTAGAAAAGGGATCCATTTCCCTGGCAAAAAGAAACTCAAAAGAACTTTGCCTTGACTCTGACTCCAGAGAGGCACATCCACAACAAGCTGCACATAGTCAGTTATCTCACAAAGATCACCACCAGCTCTAAAAATCAGTAGCATTTTTTTAAAAGCACACGCAATAATTTTTGCAAAACCTTTCCAATCTGAAGCATTTCTTGGCTATTTTGAATATTACTTATTTTTTAGGGGGAAACTTTTCATTCCCCATTCCCATGTCTAAAAAGTCAGTAAACATCTGACTGCTTCACTGCACAGATCCCCTTTCAGGATCCTGTTCCAGTCTTGATTAACCCATAAATGTTTTGCTGGAACAAAGAATGCTCATAGCATCTTTAGCCTTTGACTTCAGAAGCTTGAATTGCATCCAATCTCCTTGCACACATGCACAGACAACAGGAAAAAAAAGCCCTAAATGTAGCTGGATTTTCCTGCAAGAAAAGCAGAGGGGAAGCAGAGGATTGTCAAATGGCACATACGAAAAATAGGATGCAGCTTCAGGGAACTGTCTTTACAAGAACCAATTTTTTTTTTTTTTTACCCCCCTTTTTTTTACTTTTTAAAACAAACTACACAGAGCATTGTCCCATTTAAAAGCCCAGCAGGAACTTTAAAAAAAATCAGACTAGGCTTGTTTAAAACCAGGTCTCAGCTTCCCAGACTCCTGAAGTGAGATCATGCTCTATGTAGGCTGTCAGATGCAACACACAACAAATTCAAGATGTTTAGGATTTACCAGGAGCATGGGACAGATCATTAGAAATCAACACTGTCCCAATTTATTGGGATGCCTGCCAACTCTAACATCACATGCTTAGACCAAGCATGAAAAAGAATGGTTTCTGATGGCCACATCTTTTAGCAAGTGCTTTAGCATCAAGAAGAAAACATTCCTGTCCTCTCACAATTTAGTCTACAGATGGAATACAGAAATGTCTCCACATCTGCTTGGATAGACAAAAGCAAACTCTCACATCACATCATGGGCACTTGTTCAACTCAGTGGTCTGGGATCCTGGAGGAACACAGAGTTCCTGGGAGTGCTGTTAAACAGGATGAAAATACTCAGCTAAGACAGAGAGGAATCCTCATGTAGAATCACCCCAGTATTAGTGGAGGCAAATGGTAATGCCCTTACTTTTGTCCCAAGTCGTCTGTGAGTAACTACTGACCCCAACAGAAGCTGCAGCTGTGTACCTGAGGACAAAACCGGACATATTGTTTAATCTCAGTATTTCTGTTTCTGTGCTAGAACATTTCCAAAGCACCATTCTCTTTTAAATTTTCCAGGTTACAGGATTTCCACAGATGAATGCATACCTCAGAGAAAGTCTTGAGGGATCATACAGAACATAATCTATATGCTTTAAATACCATAGAACTCTTGTTAATGCCAAAGGCCTGCACCATGGACCTAGAGAAAGACAGGCATGTTGATGCTGCATACATCTACACCAAAAGCCATGTTTTCAGGCATGTGTGTGCATATGATCCTTTTACACTTTCAAGAGTACAGGATTCCCATGTGTCCCAGCTCAGTCAGTGCAGCCCTACCACACAACTCATTTACCTGATCCTGCAGTCCTCCACTTCGCTGCAGAGATGCTTTTGTGTGAAAACAAGTTACAAGCCCAGGTTCCCACCAGGAACTTGTAGTGGGTGTCTTATGGCAATGAAAAATGTCCTAGTTCTCCATGCTAATTGTACACTTGTAGTTCCCAAGAAGCACAGTCAGGCGACAGCTCCATCATGCTGACTGCTTTGCACTTCTTTTTTTAACTCCCCTTATTCTCCAAACACATAATTTACTCTGCTTGGGGGAACTTATTGAGTGTGTATCTGTCTGTAACAAGCTCCTTTTGGGAGCAGGTGGACTGGTACATGCTGAATGGAAAGGCAACCCATCTCCTTTCTGAGAAGAGTAGGAAAAGGAAGGGTACATGCTGGGGACAGGGAGATCAGCAGGGCTCTGGTGTGCAGTGGTGGCACTTGTCCATCCCACCTCCTCCTCCTCCCTGTGCTGCTTGAACATTTTGTGCTGCTGATGGCTGCTCAGGATGTCACCATGAATAACTGTCAGATTAAATCCCCAGGGTGGGATCTGCTGAGCCTACGACACACAGTCTGGGCACCTAAGTCAGGCCAGGGAATCTGACCAAGAAAGAAATCTAACCGGAGCCGCTTCACATGGCAAATCAGCTTTGGGGCTATAGGATGAAAAGTATGTCCTGCCCTGTGTCAAGAAGGCTAGAGGGGGTGGGAGGAGGAGATGTATAAACTGCCTTTGCTGTTAATACACTGCTAGAATAAGTGTATTTAAGCTCCCAGAGGCCCAAAGCAAGAGGATGAAGTGACAGCTATTGCTGACAAAGCAGAACTTCATGTAGTGGAAGTACAGTGAGTCTGTGGGCCCTAAGCAGTGGTGGTCAGAAGGATGGCAAAGGTTTGTTGCTGCCACCCAACATCCAGAAAAAAAGCAACCTTTATCTACAAATCTCTCATGGTCACAGTCTTCACTGGAAGTTCTAGCTACAGGGGATAAAGGTATGAATTTACCCCGGCAAAGTACTCACAGATGCTGGCACCATGATGGTATCATCCATGCATTCTCTAACCTAGCCTTGGCTCGGGGCATATTCTCCAGAATGGTCCTTCTATGTGTTACTGGTGGACACACGAGCACAGAAAGCACTCATCAGGCCAGTCCTCTCAGCAGAGGTATTGATCTGCTTTCCTAGCAGCTTCTAAAAGGCTTGGCCCTAATTATCTGCACAGCTCCGTCTCTATCATGACCCCATTTCACCAGTGGGTCACCAGACCCATACCTCTCATTGTCCTCCCAGACATTTCAGAAGATTGCAGGGGGAAAAACATACCATAAGGTGCTAAGCAAACATACTTGTTGAGAAGATAAGGAAAGGGAAATCACGTATGGACACTCTCCCTCTCATGGGTAGTTCGCTTGTATGTAAACACACAAGCAAACTATTCAGTGCTTGCAGTTTCAGCTACAGCTATGTCACCACCAATCTCTATAACATTTCCTGTTGATCTCTTTGCCACCCCCTTTATATATTTTTTCCTGTCACCAAGGGTTTTTGAAAAGCACGCTGCTCTGGAAGCTGGGTTTCTTACATACAATTGCCACCTGCCTGAGAGTGGAATGCTAATTTTTTTATGAGTACTTATTGCTGTGCTGTACCTTAGCATAGGGAAAGAGGAGTTCTGCTTGCCTTTGCTCTGACCTTTGGTGACCGTGGCACCAAGCCAAAGATCCATCTCTAGGTGTCTTCATTCATGGCTGACTGTTTAATCAGGCAAAGCAGCACTAGTTTAAACAAACTTCCCTTGAATGTGCTCACTGAATGAATAGTAATGACCGTAACACTTTATGCTAATATTGTGTCTTTCACCCAATGCCATGACAACGTTTCACAAGGGGGGACAAATTTATTTATTTTTATGAAGACAAGTGTGGCAAAAGTGAAGTACCATAATGTGAGAAAGTTCTGCAGAAGACATTGGCGGAGACAACGGAGCAGAACTGCATGGACAGCACTGCCTGTCTCTGCTTCTAACCACTACCTGTTACTCCCCAAGATGATGAAAAAATGGGTGCTCTCAGACCTAACCTCAAAGCTTGCTGCTCTTTTATAAGAATCTCAAGGCTGCCACTGTTCTCTTACTGTCTCTGAAATAAAGAGTACAAACAGTGCTGTGGCTGTGTCAGTCAGCCTAATCAAAGACCATGAGCTCCTTAACTAGGACAACTAAAAAGCTGACTGATCTTTACTTCTCCCTAGCAACTCACACAGGAAAGACCTTCCCACTAAGAAGCTGCTCTGTGCTCCCCAAAAGCCACCTAAGAACCCACCTGCTCCCACGACTAAGCTCCTGCTCTGTCTGGCAGTTGGTGGTTCTCAGAAGTGGGAATGAGAGGTATCCCCATGTTTTAGGTAGGCTCTCTGCTTTCTCTGGATTTGGTTCAGCAGCACATGGAGACTTGCCTTTGACATGCTGAGCAGCCATGTGATGAGTTTCTGTGAACTGAGCCAAACCATGCAGGGTGGTGCTTTTCAGTGAAGGAATGAATGGGAAGAAGTTGGGCAGGAATATATATGCAGAGAAGAGGGCAACAGCAAAATAAAGAGGGAGCTCTGAACACAGAGGGAAGGTAAGACTGGGATTAAAAGGAGGGAAGGTAAGAACTACAGACACAAAGAGAAACTGAACACAGATGGCCACATCTGCACTAGGCACATCGCAGATCTGAGGCTGGGCTTTGCCAAGCTGTCAGAATGAAGATCCAATTAAAATGAAAGGCAGAAGACTGCTGCCTTCAGCAGAACACTGCTCCCTCCCTATGAGATCACTCAACACGTGTCTGATGCTGTCACTGACCCTGCATTGTCCCGACAAAGTCATTCTCCATGACACCCTGCAGAGGAACAGTCATTTGTAAGGAGCTGGGGGGTAGAAGGAAAATGATGGGGCAGGGGAAATATTGGGCCTCGCAGTGGGAGGCATGAGTAACAACCAGGCAACCCAAAGCATCTGACCTCAAAGAGCTGTGCACAAGGGACACTGGGCCTGCAATTCTTGCTAGGTTTACAGAAAGGAACGTAGGCTTAATTTGTGGCAGTGGGAAGTCAGTAGGGATTTAGGGAAATAAGAAAAAAGGAGGTGTTGCTGTGCTACTTTATAGGAACTTGACATGATGTTCAAATGCTGTCTGTTGGGAGCCTGGATTACTTTATTATTATTTTTAATAACTCCAGAGGGCTTTATTTTGCAAAGGAACTCAAGCTGAGATGGTGGGTTTATATGTTCACTATTCATTTGGAGGGAGAATGGTTTGATGGATGCTGAAGTTTATGTTTCTTTTGCAATGAGAATTGCTGGAATGTTTTGTGGCCCAGATCTGTGTTCTCATTTTCACCACGCAGTTATGTAAGACTCTGAAATAATAAAATAATGCTGTCATTTTAAAGGGAAGAAAATGGTTGCATGTGCTCTCAGTGTGATGGCCTGCGTGTGGTATTCAGTAACAGCAGAAGTCTGACCTGTAGGGTCCATTCTGATGGGTCTCTGACATCCAACAAGATTCTTTGTTGTACTGCTGGGAAATGAGAAGGAATCTGTGCTTCAGAAGCACAAAGGATTACTGGATTTGTGTGGGTGCTCTAGACTGTATAGATGTGAATTAACATCAAAGTGTAGATCTCACATTGCTCTAATGTGTGTATTTGGGAGGAAAGAGAAATGGGACATTTCCAGCACTGAGAGGATCTGGTAATTTCTGCTGTTCACTTGATCTCCCTTGTCTATGTTCATTCTCTTTATTTAGAGAGGAATGGACATAAGGTGCAACTCTCAACAATGTTTGAGAAGTCCTGGCAGGCAGGTGAAGTCCCT
>JANHGN010004202.1:0-15767 GCA_024605025.1 Megaceryle maxima | reverse complement strand
CTCTAGTTGAGGATGTCCCTGCTCTCAGCAGGGGGGTTGGACTGGATGACCTCTAGAGGTCCCTTCCAACCCAGACAGTTCTATGATTCTATATGGTCATTCAAGAGAAATGAAATATTAGCTTGTCATCTAGTCCAAAGCCCTTCATCATGCACAGCACAACTGCTTTCTTTATCTCCCAATATTCCCTATTGTCTAGTCAATCTCTGATCTCCTGTTAGGCTGACTCCATAACTCCCCTGGGCATGTTGATCTACAGCTAAATTGCTCTACATAAAGGTTTACCTTGCTACAGCCTAGGTTGATTTACTTCTGCTCCCTCTTCTTTGACCAACAAATTTAATTGATGCTTCATTTGCTTCTCTCAGTAGTAATAGGAGGTTGCATAAACTGTTTCCCAATACACTGTGTTGTAATAGGATGAACTAACTAGATATTAAAATAAAGAACAATAAATAATTTAAGAGAAGAGATTAATATAAATGCATTGCAAAGACTGGGAAATCAAGCAACAGAGAACCAGGAATTCGAAAGGAACTAAACTCTTTTCCTGACCTTCTTTGAATTCAAATTCAGAGTGACTCCATTCCAGATTTTGAATGAAGATGTGCGAGTCTTAGAATCTGAATTACGGTCCCAGACGTTGCACAAAAATACAGTGCTGATTTTTTTAATGGAGCTTTGCTCCTTCAGTGAGCTTCTACTGACTGCAGTTGGTCTGTTACTCAGTTAAGCTAAATAAGTGTCAGTATGTTCATGTAACAGAGATACACCAATTGAGAGCAGGGATTTGGGGAATGTTTTTAAGTTTGTGTAGCTTCTCTGGGTAGAATAACCCTTTGTGTAATTGAGGCCCAGTGGCTCAGAGTAGATGGGAGGAAAATCTCCCAGGGTTCTCACATGCAGTATCCACCAAATACCTCTCCAGGGAAAGCAGACTTGCCACTGCTTTCTCATACACAAGAAGCAAGAATCAGCCCAAAGCTGAGCAAAGCAAGAATAAGCTGCTGCTGCTCCAAGATGTTGAGAGGATACATCTAAACCCAAGGCATCTATAATAATAAGTGGTTCTGCTTTTATGTTGCTTCCAAACATGCTGTGAACATCCCCAAGATTCTTTGCCAACATGTCTGTGATGACATGCAACAGATAAGATTTCCTCTGCCCTTTTAAGAGAAAGTTTGAAAGCCCAGGGTGGTCTGCTGCAATATAATGGGATACAGGCTGTCCATTTCCTCCAAATGATCAAGATTAAGGATAGGCGGATGATTAATTCAAACGATAAAAAATTCCACTGAATTGTCACAAGATTTTATAAATTGGCTTTTCTGCCTTTACAATCTAGAAAATCTGAAAAGATCCATTCTCAGAAACAATTAAGATCACAATCTGGCCCCTATCTTCAGGTTTCATCAGTTCCCATTCCAAATCTATTTGCACACAAATACTAGGAAGCCTGAAAGAGAAGCTGTTATATGATAAATCAATCAGCTATCCTGTAAGACAGGAACTGAAGCCTCTGCTTTTATAAGTAGAAAGAACTGAGTCATTTGCCATGACTACTTGCTTCTTGATATGATTTACTGCTTCTGCAGTTCATTACGGAAAAAAACACAAACCAGTGCACAGTGTCTTCCTTAAACTTCACATCAACATATATTGAGAACTTTAGATGGACACAAATTGATTTTGCATCTGGACATCATTCCAAAGTTGGACTTGCCTTTACACTTTGAGCACCCATCTTCCTGAGTCACATGAGAGTGACATGTTGTGACACAGACCGGAAGTGAGGGACAATCTGTCTCAGAGATGTTGATTTCTTACTTTCAGACAAATAGCTCTTTCTGGACTCTCTGCACAATGATTCTTTATTTTTGCTGTGAATACTTAGGAGAGGGACATTACTGTTACCCAGAATATTGGTAATTTTATACAGAAATTAATGACAAATGAGAAGGAGTTTAGGTCTCTGGAATGATGGGAAAGAACTGGTGAACAAATGGATTGCCATGAATAAGATTGCTTCAGTCAGAGATCAAACATGATTTGGTGAGTACAGTGGCACCACACAGAGCTGTCATCTCAGAAAAGGTTGTACTCTGACTAGCAAGCCAGCAATGATTGAGATTATTGTCCTGTTGGTAGCTACTGTCTTCGTATTAATATAACAAGTACCATTAGATTTTCAAAGAGCTCTTTGCAGTCATTTTATGGAAAGTATTGCTTATAAATTATATAAAATGTGGATTTAAGAGCATATTCTCAAAACACATAACCGAATCAGTCTACTCACACCTCCTGTTCCAACCTATCTATGGTATTTCTTGGATACTGATGACCTTGGCAGTTAAAAGGTATTTCTATATATGTGATACATAGGAAACACATATGAATGTTCAGCTTGTCTCATCATAACCTCATCTGCTAAAGATGTTACTTCATGCTATCTTCCAAGAATTTGTGCTTACAGGACTCAAGGTGAATCACTTGACTGGAAATTGTCCTTCTCTTCTTAATATGGGAATCTTGTTTTGGTGCACTCTTATGCTGAGATAGTTTGGCTGGAACTGTGAAATTTAGATTTGGATGCAAACTGAACTACATTAGAAGCTGTTGAAATCCAAGGTTTCTAGATGGCCAGGATAACTTGAGCTCAAATTTCCATAAACTGTGATTACGTTTGGACACAGGGATAGTAACAGCCTTGTGTAATACAGCATGAGCTGTTGAAACAAATCTGGATCAAGCATGTCCTGCTGGGCCTGCTACAACTGTACCTAGAGGAAGTGAGTAAGAGAAAAAAATTTCCCTGACATGATGCTTGTTCCTGTGCTCCCAGTTTGGACTGTTGTCTGCTGAGCTTTGCAGAGCAAAACAGATCAGTAGGGGCCTCAGAGCAGTAGCTGTGAATTCTCTGAACTGATCCATGCACTCCCCATCACTGAGGTAGAGACTGGGGAGTGGGAAGGTCAGGGAGGGGAAAAGAAGGCAATGGCCAGCACTCTACCTGATCCTCAGCCATCCCAAGGCCCAGTGAGACAACCAAGGGCTAAAAATCTGCTCCATTCCTTTGGGAGCCAAGCTGGGCCTCCACTGTTTAAGGAACAGGAAAGGTTGGGTATCTTTGCTTCCTCAAATGAAAGCTTACTGATGTTGATGATCTGTTCTGTGGATATTGTTTGAGCCTTCTTTCTGTCAAATAACCTAATGACCTTATTCAGCCCACCAGAGGGGTATTGAAATTAATTTCTTATAAAATCTCACACCCAAACAGTATTGCTACAGGTCTCTGGACTTGCACTGAAATATTTTTTTTCCGTGTAAAGTGACCTTGTTGTTTCTCCCTGCAGATTTGCATTGAAACCATTTTCCTGTTATATTGCACACATTACAGTGATTTTGGTATCCACAGACCAGCTCTCTTTGGAATAGTTTTCCATGGAATTTCACCCTTTGAGTGCCATAATCAATAACCTTAAACTAACACAAAATTTTTCCCCCCTAAAATTTCACATTCAGACAGCATCACTTCAGTTCCCTCCAGACTTGCATTACAACCCATTTCCCACTCTAATGACATTGCAAAGGAGACGTTTTAGTTGTTGGTGTTACATTAGTGTTGCAGGCAATTTACACCTCTATGACTAGCAATTGCCGTTCAGAAACTTGTGCCATTTATGAGTGTCAGTTGAAATAAACAAAATACTGACCCTTATCAAACAACATTCAGAAAGTTACGGTACATAGCTTACACAGTAGAGCTGCAATGACTTCACTGATAGCATAATAATGTCAGACTGTTAACTCCAAATTATCTCATTTTTATCATGCTAGAATTTGCCCTCTTTTTTATGTTGTTATTCTTTCAGCTTACTGAAATCCTTTTCCTCACTGGGAAGTCTTTGATATCTCATTCTTCTTCCTCCTGTGCTGTATACTAGTTGTACTTTCTCCCTTTCTCACACTACTATTTCCATTTCTATACTGGAGTGTAATTTTAAAGACAGTTGCTGATGGCCTTCTCATTTGCCTCTTTGACCTCTTGCCTTTCGAAAGAGAAGCTGAAATTAACAGCTTATCCTACAGTACAATCAATTCCCACCTGCCAAAACTAATGACATGAGTTAAAAATCAGGAACCCTCAGAATGCTTTGTCTTTTTTTCTTCCCCACTTCCACATGCTGTTACCTGAATCACTGAGATTTGACTCCTAGATTTTTCTCTGTAAACTAGGGCCTAGAAAATTCTATTATGAAAGTCATATCAAAGTCCAAAACCACATGACATAAGGGCTTGCAGCTTTAAGAATGACAATAAATATCTTGAAAAGTGCAGCCTGAGGACATCACGGGAAGTAACTACCATAACTGGTATGGTTAGAAAGTTTCCACTTGTTTCATACCCAGTAAGCACAGAAGTATTGGGCAGGCTTCAGTAGTGCTGTCTCTTGTCTGCAATTCTGTGGTACCCTGGACTTAATAATCATGTTCCAGTTAAAAAGCCTCAGATTCCTGGAGAGTAGGAAGCAGTAGAATTAGGGCTTTTTTAAGGCTGAAATAAACATCAGAGGGATGAAAAGTCTGATAAAACCTGCTCTTCTTCCTTAGAATCAACAGGTTTCTGTCTAGGTGAACAAAACACCTTGGCTGTATCATCTCACATGTATTTCAGTATGTTACCAAGTCCCTAAGGCTAATGTCCCTTAGAGTACATTTGGACAGAAAAAGTTCCTGTTGATGCAGCTCTACAGATATTACTACAGGTTGTCCTATATCACATCCTGTGAGCACTGAAACTGCAACTATTTTACACAGGGTTTCAGACAGCCTGTTACTGTGTACATTTATTTCTAAGGGTGATGTTTTGGTCCATACATCTGAACAAGATGACACCAACTTTATGGCACTGAAAGTATAGGTGCAAGTCTCTCAACTGATAGCAGGTGGTTGTTTGCTGGCAAGCGATTCCAGAGGGCAATGATACACTTTGCTATCGTGCTTCATGTTCACCCAGAGGTCCTGATCAGCGTCAGGATCTCACTGTACTTAGCACTCTACAAAAAGAGAGTAAAACAAAACCTTTGCCTAGAAGAGCCTATGCTCTGCAAGATTTCAAAAACAAGCTGCAAAAGTAAAGGATAGTAGCTAAGAGGAGAAGGAAAGCACCGACAACTAGAGAGCTCTACCTGCTCTGCCCTGTGTGCTCACAAAGAATGGGGAAAACACAAATTCAAGGCCTTGCTCTGCATGAGTCAGGCTTATGACTTGTCCCTGGGTCATCCAAGTTAAATATTCCAACTATTTTTATATTTATCAGTTTGTGACCCAGGCTTTCTCTTTGGGAATTCTATCTTGTATAAACAATTTAATATAACTTGGGCCCAAACTAGCATCTGTGTACACCCGAGACCACTGATTTACATCCTGGCAGCAAAAAGACAAGTTGAAGTTCCTTGTGCTAATTAGATGGAGCTGAATTTGAATCCTAGCTCAGTCCTGTTGCAGGTGAGATCTGTAAGACTTCTGCTAACAGCTAAGTTGGTGTGGACTGACTGCCACATCTGCTCCAGCTGATTCTTGACAAATTGGCATTTTTGGCAGAAAAGAGTCTTGTCATAAAGTTCCCGTGAGTTCCTTAGTAATAAGCCCGCATAGCTGACAAGTTGGCTACTGTACAGCTTAATGTCTCTGAGTAACGTCACCTTATCTTCAAATGCTGCCTAACTTAGCATCATCAGTTGGTTGATTTCTCTCAAGCATCACAGCAAGAGCATAGCTTAGGCTTGGATTTTGACAAATTAAGCCAGGTTTTATTTCTAAAAGCAAGGCAATTAGCGTAATACCTCTGGTGGGGGAAACACTCTTACAGTCATTCAAAGACATGAGCCAAAGTTTTTCAAATCCAGTAGATGCGCTTTAAGTAACCTTTTACTTCACCCTGACCTAAGCATTTTATGCATCAGTTGGACCTGTTATTTTGCCCTCTCTTCCTTCACTCATTCATCTCGAGGCACAAAGTGCACCTTAGACAGTTCCTAAATATCACAGCACTGTGACGGAGCTTTTCCAGATGTACACATGAATACCAACTCCCCTTTGTTAAGATCACAGTTCAGAAAATTATGTCCACAAAACCACATACTGGTCACACAATAAGGAGAAAATCTTTAAGATAATATTATGCAGAAGAACATATTAGTTAACAGTATCTTAAATTATTCTGTGAGAAGCCCTAGGGAGTTGGGATTAACGGGAGAAGCAGACCACATGAAAAAAAACCTCTCAATGTCACTTTGTGCCGAGCATTCAAAAACCACACACAAGCTGCATATAAACTTGGCAAGTGCCTCAAGGGGCACAATCACCATAAATCTGGGCTAACACTCTAGTCTATTCAAAATGATTTTTTAAAGTACTGCTCTGTTGATGATGTCTTTGTTTTATTTCATCCAGCTTAGACCATTCTAGACTGACTATGTTCTTTTGTTTACAGAAAGCATCTCAAACCCATAAGTCTCTGAAAATCATCAGGTTTATTATTTCTGTAGAGACACAGCACAAATGTGGATAGGCTGAGTACACAAGTGTAAGCTGCAAATGATGCACATGAATCGTTTAGTAGCTACAGGATTCAGTTCTCACACTTCCACTCCCTGGAAAACTCTTGAGTTTCAGACTCTGTTCCTCACTTATTAAACTGGGTTATTGATTGGCCATATCGCAATCTCCAGTGTTTCCCTAAAAAGATAGGTACATTTTTTTGTTCTTGAAATACGACAAACAGCCCCCTGCTCCCCGCGCCCCCTCTCCCAAGCAATACAGAGCAGATTTAAACAAAATAAAATAAGATCTTAGTCATGGAAGGTAAAGATCACACTCAAGCTCTTCCCAGCAGCATGCTTCCAGGTGACGTTACACTGTGGATACAGTTTAGGATAAAAACAGGCATCAACAAAATATGACACAGTGCTGCAGTGTCAGTGTCCAACTCCAAGTTCTGCAGTTGATGGCTTTGGAATGATATTAGAAAGCTTCAGACAAGCAGTATGTGGGGAACGAATCACAATTTCAAGGTTGCTTATGGTCATGGAGAAGCTTAAACATTAAAAGTGTCACATGGGTTGCACTCAAGAATTAGCTTAGAAAAGATGCTGTTTGTCTTCAAAACAAGAGTATATACACCTTGGAAAGCTCCTAACTGTAGCACCTGTAACACATACCACTCAACCTGAGTCAGTCACAGGGAAAGAACATCAGGTGCTTTCTCTTCTTCCTTATCAGGGTTTTACAAACAATTTTCTCATCTTCTTTAATGAAAATATTACTTTTTGGGAAATACAGAAATAAATGAGCAAAGAGATTTATTAATTGCCCAAGTCCTTCCTTTGCTTGTGGAAGAATGGTTTAGTTTAAATACTATATTCTATATAATCTAATTCTGTATATTCTAATATTCTGTATATTCTAATTCTATATAATCTAATTCTGATATCAAACACATATAAAAATTGGACTGTAAGTGGGGTCCTACCCATCAGCAGATCACTGACAGCTGCAGGGTTGTATCATATGTCAATCAAATGGAGCAATATAGGAGATGTAAGATATATTTAAGAATACTTGGATGCTCCAGAACCCATTCAAATGAAGATAAAATAAGAGGGTAGAGGTATCTTACAAACAGACTAATATGGCTACAGAATATATCCAGCAAAAATATATACTACCTCCACTAGTTAAAGAGGAAAAATCTTTAGCACAGTTCACACAGTGCTGCAATAGGATTACAAGTATCTTAAGGGAGCTGGTACTGTCCCTGCAGGAGCCTTGGTACTGAGGCAATAGAAGAAAAAGCATGATGAAAATGAGGGTTATATTTGGAGACATCAGAGAGCAATTTGAACAGATACTTGGTGAAGCAAATGATTCCCAGGACTGATTGCCCCTCATTGAGAGTGCTACCATTGTACTCTGGGAGAATAGAATTGGCCTGAATGCTTTGCACCAATGAAATGTAATCTCCTCCAGCACAAAATGTAGCATTTGGACTTTTTTATTGACAAACTAAGTGTCAGCCAGCACAGTCAAATGGAAAAGGCATTAAATGAAGGGTTAGAAACCTCTCCATCTTACCCACCTCTATGAAGTGGTCGAAGATGAGTGAGTGAAAAGCGATCATTCCAGGTATGATCTATGTGGGATAAGAGAAATCTTCTTTTGAACAGGAACATGACTTCATCTCTGAAATGGCATTTTTTAAACACAGAGGGACATTCTTGACTCTTATATAAATCTGTGAAGTACTGAAAACTACCCTGATATTTTTTTTTTTTAAACTAGTAGCTCTCTAGAATTAAATCATTACCTTTATTATCATGGGATGAAAAGAAGCAGGATCCAATGTTTTTAAACAGTATATTTAAAACAGAGGATTCACGGACAAAATGGCAGGGGAGTACAACTCAGGGACAGTGATTTTGTTTGAAGTCAATATTTTGTCAAGATCACACAAAACAGCCAGGTAGAGACAACAAAGCTATCATTCCTAGAGTTTAAAGCAATATTTCCATGAAATATCTCCTGCCCAAGACCCTTGTTGTCCACTGCGTCCTGGTCTGAGTGAGAACAGAACTAATTCTGTTCAGTGATTTTACTTTTCAGTTCAGTACACACTGCTACTACCTTGAAGAAAAAAAAAAAAAAGCCCTCAAAAAGCAGCTATTCACAGGGAAAATCAGGGGGCTTTTTTACTCTATTCTTTGGTTAGTCATTATTGAAATCTTACATCAATCATAATTTGAGCTGGAAAGAAGGGTTTTTTCCCCTCTGAAGATTATTCACAAAATTAATTCCTAGATTCATATCCATACCTACGATTTCCATCAATTTTGAGCTAGTCATATAAAATTTGTTTGATTCCAAATAGGTAATGAAAGAAGTCCTAAGCTTCAGATTGGAGTTTGAAAAGAGAGTATAAATTTTCCTTAAATCTGAAGAAAAGGTTTACTTATATCTACAGTTACTTGTAATTGCCTTAAAGTAAAATCTACAGTATCTCTTTTCAGAAAAAGAAAGTGTCCTTGTAACTTAAATAAATAGGTACATTCTTTGAAACTACTGGTAGAAGAAACGTTATAGGAAGGCATAAAACTAAGCTGATTTTAACCACCTTTACTAAAAGCTCCCTGTTACAGGGACTGTCAGGGGGTTATGAAATGTAAGTTGACAGATGAAAATCCACTGAAACAGAGGTATATTTGGGAATCATTAGGAAGTGGTCTGGATAGTTATTCAGGTTATTATTGGTAATTTGTTAGTTCTGAGGAGTGTACCTTCCAGGAAAATGCACCCACCCCTTCTTCAGAACTTTAAGTCATTTTCTTGGGCAAATATAGATCAAAGACAGGTATTTGAAACCAGACTTCCTGGGTACCAACAGAGCTGTTAAATGCTGCAAGCTCCACGTGGCCTGCAGAACTGACTCCTGAGCAGACCAGTCCATCAAAATAGTAAACCAAGTAGAAAACAAATGGTAGATTTTTAGGTCTTAGACCGTTGCCACCTATTTTCCTAATTTGTCATTTTATTCTACTGTATTGTGTCTTTGTTTTGTCTTTTTTCTAGTCTCATCAACTGACTTTTCCTACATATTTGCTATATCCAGTGCTGGAAGCTGATGGGATACAAGCTTTCTAGCATGTTGCCACAAGATGAAGAAATGAAACTAAACGTCTGATGAAGTGTCAAGATTTGTGGTCTGCATCACACCTATGAATGAAGTACTGCAGGCAGTTTCCCTTACAAGTTGGTCTTTATCAGTTTTCATTTCTTTTTTCCTAAAAACAAGATTAAAAATCAAGTGCTGGACAAACACCGTTTTAATTCACTCTGCAAATTGACAGTGCAGATTTCAAACTAGATCCTTTTGCTCTTAGCATCTGTAAAGACTCCATAGGCCAAATGAGGTTTTCAAAGACAGTCATCCAATTCCAATGCCTTGAAAATAAACCCCATCAATACCTTGGTGGAACCAATGATAACTTAATAAGCAGCAATGTAAAGGAGAAATTCTGTCCAATTTCTTCTATGCTGCTTTGGCTTTTAAAGAAAGAACAAGGCAGAAAAATGTGTTTTCTTCTACCAAGCCTGTAACTAACTATGCACAGAAATCAGTTGAGTGGGAAGATCCCATTCTGATGTACCAGTTTTGCAAGACATAGCTGCATCTTAACTGAATACAGTTCCTGATTCTAATTTTGGTTTCCTTGCAGTTGGTCTTTGAATTATATCTGAAAACCAATCTCAGAACTCATCATCACCTACACATATACACACACACCCTCAAAATTAAGATAGGCTCAGCTTTCAATAACCTTTACCCACAGATACACTGTGTTCATTTTCACTGCTAATATTCTCACCATCAGATTAGTGTTACTAATCTGTGTCAGACTGGAGAGTGACATTCCCTGTTTCTCTACAAAACACTGCGTAAGTAAAAGCAGTGCCAGTTACCTCATCTCCCTACCATTTCTACTGATTTGATCTCAATTGGATTGCTCTAATATTGACTAATATTCACATTATCTTAGGAAAACACTTCAACTATGGCATCTACTCGATGCATTTTACTATAGTCACTGTTGCCAGCAATACAATACACACAAACAGTGCCTCTACAGGTGCACTCAAAGTTCAGACTAGTCATGAATTACAACTGTGAATGGGAATTAAGTAGAACATTCCTTTCTAAGTACTTAGAGGTTGGCAATTGAAGCTTCATTTAGTAACAAAGGTATTAAGCCTGAAGGATTTGGCACTAAAATGGAACTTCTTTCTGAGGCAGAGATGATTTTACTGAAATATTTGATAATTGTACTTATTATAAGCAAGGGGTGGTAGCAACAATTATTACAAAGGTTGCTTGACACTTCCCATGAATTATAAAATCCTCTTTTCAGTTGCTGAAAACTTTGCCAACCTTTAGCTATCCAGCCTGAAATTTTCCATACTGAGTGTCTCTCTTAAGCTGATTTAATTATTTAAAGGGAAACGTGTTTCAAAGACTTTAATCAGTATTTCTTGAAAGGAAAAATAACTGCAATAGTAGGTAAAGTTTGTAAAAAAGAAATATCTGGTTTGAGTACAGATCTCTGGTCCCCAGCAGCAAGTACATGGGAAAGGTGCACAAGTGTCCTATAAGGACAGGCTGAGGGAGCTGGGATTGTTCAGCCTCGAGAAGAGAAGGTTTCAGGGTGAGAGACCTAATAGCCACCTTCCAGTACCTGAAGGGAGCTTATAAAAAGCCTGGAGAGGGCCTGTTTACAGAGGCCTGGAGTGAAAGGATGAGGGGCAATGGTTTTAAATTAGAAAGGAGTGGATTTAGATTGGATGGAAGGAAGAAGTTCTTTACCATGGGGGAGGGGGAGCACTGGAACAGGTTGCCCAGGGAGGTGGTTGAGGCCCCATCTCTAGAGACATTCAAGGTGAGGCTTGACAGAGCTCTGAGCAACCTGCTCCAGTTGAGTGAGGATGTCCCTGCTCTCAGCAGGAGGGTCGGACTGGATGACCTCTAGAGGTCCCTTCCAACCCAGACATTTCTATGTTTCTAAGTGTGTTCCAGCCAATTTATACTTCTAAACTGAGCATTCATCCTTATGTTGTTGGAGCTGGGTTGTTTCTGTGTTGGATTTGTTGTTTTGTTTTGTTTTTCTCAGCATACACCTGTTTGCACCTGTTTGAGGTACACCCTAGCATTAAAAAGTAGAGGAAGGTCCAAAACTCCCACATAGCTATTAATGACCATATTGCTGCCAATCCAGTAGTAGTGATATCAAGACTGTCTTCATGCAGAAGGTAAAAAGTATAAGAGTATAAACTGGTTGAAACACTTTGGTGAGGCAAGGACTAGAGCACAGGCAAAAAAATTAGTGCAGGTCTGTTTAGCATGAAAGAACTGGGGATGGAGGGAGAGGGAAGACGACAAAACAACTATTGGAACAAGAGCAGCTAACAGAAATGGAAACATATGATGTTTAGAGTAACATCAGCCTAGTGAAGAGGGTGACTTTCAGGTCCCTCTGTGGTCAATTGGGAAAGCTCTTGCCCTGTTGGACAGTAATTGCTGGTAACAGTGACCAAAATAAGCTCCCGATTTGAATTGCCTCCTGGAGAAAGCTTTCTCATCAGGGAAATGAGCTTCCAGACAGTAAAGGTAGACTGTGAAAGAGAAGCTGTGACAAAGGCAAGAGATGATTCTTTGCCAGGGTTCAGCCAGAGAAAGGGGTTTAGGAATTGATCAGGGAGTAGGGCAACTGAGTCTCTCCTCTCTCTATTCAGGTATCTCCTAAGGATGTATGAATGCTGCTCCTTCACTGGTGTTTGTATGTGTTGCCATGCAAATCAATCCATATTTTTACAGCTTGTCAATCATGTTCTCAGGGATTCAACAGGAGATCCTATGGTCTGATCTGAAAAACTGTTGAGCATTCATAGCTAGAACTGAAATTGGTAGGAACTGTACCTTGAATATATAAAATAATTTGTAGTACTGTGAATAATCAAGTCCCAGACAATAAAAACCTTTGGCAATGTTTTCTCTTCATCTTCCTATCTCTGTTTGCCATCTGTCCAAGTAGGGGTGCAGTATCCCCTCACTTCATTGAGGCGTTGTGAAAATAGATTTCCTGCCTGTGAAGCGCCCAGATACAATAAGGATGACTGCTGAAGGAAAGCTCCCAAGGAAATTAATAATTCTGTATTCAGAACAGGCTTTGAATAGTGTGCAGTAAATAAGCCATGGGGTACACACTGAACAATGAAGATAGAAGAACGTTTTAAATAGCTGGTCATTAAATGAGCAATACCCATCCTGCACTTCAATCAGAACAGAGATTTAATGGAATGTGAGCCTGTGATTAAGGACAATACCATAATGCATATGGTACAAAGGCTATAGTGAATTTGTAGCAACAACTTAAATTCTTGCATTTCCCAAGTTTTGAGTGTTTGGCTTAGCCACTTTGTGAGAATGCCAAATGGTCTTAATTTAGCTTCACACAAAAAGGGGCATAGATTAATAAAGATTAGGGGGCATAGGGGTGGGATGTCCAGAACCGCTCAACATGAAGTCCAAGGATTCATTTCATATAAGAGAAGAAAGCTGACCACAGCTTTTTATCTGGATCCAGACATCCTCAAATTTCAAGGCTAATCAAAACTTGGTTCTGTTTTGGCACTGTCTCTACAGGGATTTTCTTACTCCGTCCACTGGGAGAGTGCTTCTGAGGATCTCTTTATTATCTTGAGCTTCATAAATGTTGCAATAATAATGCTGCCATTAAATTCTACTTATTCTTCATAAGTAGAGAGGGTCTTCTTTAGCAACATCGTTAAAGTGTGAGGTAGGTGTAGATCTTCCTAAGCAACTTGGTTAATAAAGGACAGAATATATATTTTTCACCGTAAGATTATATTCAGAGAATAGGACAGAGGAGATACTATATCAGGAATAGAGGGCATTCTAACAGGGTTTGGGGTGGAGCAGGAATGGATGTGGCCCTGTTGGAACAGGAAACCTCTGAAGTCTTGCAGACATTTCCATGTTACAGCTCTCCAGCCACACCAAAACAGCGGACAAGAGAAAACCCAAGAAAAATCAGTAAGAATAGCTGTGTCATAGAGAAAGGTATGAGTATCATAAGAAAAGTGTATTCTGCTCTCTGTGTCAGAAGCTAGGTGGCACAAAATGCCATTCAATTGCCCACAGGGAATACAAGAAGATACTCAGAGGTAGGAAGTCAGAGGATGCAAGTAGAAGGTCCCATTCCCAAGGTAAACAAATCATACAGTTGCACCTGCTATTACAGCCTGCAGCATCACCTTGGCATTTGCCTCAGTTGCACCATGCAAAGCCACTGGCAACCAAGAGGCCATGTGCCCTTTCACATAACAAAGCATTTACATTTGTGTCCTCCTCCAGGCCCTATGCTTTCAAATCCAGGTACGCAAGCAACAGAATATACACACAGGTCGCTGTGCACTGGGAGTTATCACAGTGGTAAGAAAGTACTCTATTCAGACACAGAATCACACCATTCCACATATGCATGTTCCTGAAGGACTGCTTTTATAAACTCTTTACTATTAAAACAACTGTAAAGTTTTATGCAGTAATTTATCCCAAACATCTTGAAAAAAAAATCTAGCAACAAGAAAGATCAACTGCAACATTTTTCACACTGTGTAATAAAGAACTTTGGTTTACGATGGCTGAAAGTATTTGCTTTTATCTGGTATGAACCTGTCAACTTCCAGGAAATTATATGGATGTTTGTTCTTAAGTCCTGAGATAGAGGTTAGAAGCTCCTGATTCACTTGTCTTGCTTTAGTTACTATTATATAAACTCCTCACTGTCTATTCAGAAATGATAGAAAGAGCATGTCAGAGGAAAAGAGTATTGACATAACTGGGAAAAAAAGCAAAATCTATTCTAAACTATTTTTCTCCCCACTGGATCTTTAGCCAGAAAATTCAATATTCTAATCCTGGCCACCGAATTGCATTTCCCATATGAGAACATGGACAATACTCCACTCTAATACCTCGGATGACACATCTGTTTAGAGACCTAATTCCTGCTCCCAGGAGGAAAATTTCTGGGATTTCTGTTTTCAAACCTGCAGACAACTCATGCTAGTCCTTGAGCCACCTGTGAGGAATAATTGCATTATATATGTGCTTAGGAATGTCAAGAACTCAGCTGTTACACAGCCATGTACCCTGAACTGTTACTGCAGGTATCACAGCAAAGTTGAAACTCCATCCGCTTCATATAGATGCTGTCATTGACATGTTGGAATCCTGAATCCTGTCTGTAACCCCAGATCAACCAGCCAATACATTTGCAGCACTTCAGTGTCTTTTCATTCTCGGCATCTCCCCATGCAGTCATACAGCAGCTCCATCAGAAAAAGCACCTATTTAATACCAAAATCTTGCTTCTGCTCTCAATGTCAGAGGCATAGCACCCAGGGCTGCAGGGGGACCGGGTAGAGGCTTTCTCTGCTAACTTGGTACAACACCGTCATCTAGTGGACACCAGCCCAGAGAGCAGGGAAACCACTGTGCTCTTCCAGTGCCACATATCTAGAGGGGTGGAAAGTCACCACTCACATCTAAATATCAAGGTGCCGCTTCTCATTTATAAACTGTTTGAATTCCATGCTGTTAATTTATTTTTTTTTTATTGTCATCCTCTCCACAAACCTTTTGCTGTGACTGAGAGGTTTGTCAGAGTAACTGCTAGAGGTCTGCAATTCAACAGGTTTAAGCACAAATATTATTCCAGTACATTATGACTAGATAGTCACCATGCTTTGCTGGGCAGAATAGTCACGTTCAGACAAAAATCCTGAAGAAATAAAATGGGATTT
Source organism: Megaceryle maxima (assembly GCA_024605025.1). Classification (NCBI taxonomy): domain Eukaryota; kingdom Metazoa; phylum Chordata; class Aves; order Coraciiformes; family Cerylidae; genus Megaceryle; species Megaceryle maxima. Next base: position 330 of record JANHGN010004202.1, on the reverse strand, counting down.
TGTATAGAGATGTTCATTGCGAGGCCCACAGAACACTCTAAAAGTCTTCAGATCTGTCTTCTCCACAGATGGCAAAGAGGAACAATAGCACTGACTTACAGGTGGTGAAATCCTGTTGCTAGTGTCCCACTCCAGGTTCTTTAGAAGATTTGTTATTTAACAACACATCCAAGTTCATCTCTTCTGATTTAAGTAGCCCCTTGAAAAATTTTATAACACACCTTCAGATTGCTCATTTTGCACAAGAGTTGAACATGCTGAAGAAGCCAATGCTTGCTACGTTTGCAAGATTTGTGTGCAGGTGTTCTGTGGGGGCAATACAAACACCAA